>JAHZMY010003771.1:0-10195 GCA_027743915.1 Seira sanloemensis
AAAAATGTAATTTCCCGCCGTTTTTGCCATTTTGGAGGGAGTTTTTCCACATTAAACCTTAATGCGTGGCAGTGGCGTAGATGACCTGAAGGATGCAGACACTTGCTAGCCAAAAACGGCGAGAAATTATATTTTGGGTCGCAGGTGGCGCCACTTTTCTAATGTTTTGAAAAACTAACTTCACCGGGTTAATCAGCATCCTTAGATGTACCAAATTACCAATTTTTAGAAAAATCCAACATTTCGAAATCAAAATTTTCAAAAACCGACTTGACCACGTTAATTAGCATATCAAAATACACCAAATTATCATTTTTTTCAAATTTTGGAAATTTCCGATTTTAAACCGCTTCCAGTGGGCGCTGTTGTCAATAAAAACGCAAACAGGCGCGTGCATCGTAATCAGCGCATCAAAATCTACCGTTTGACACATTTTTAGCCCAATCCATTTTTCATTGAATACAGTATCGCATCATGAATTTTAAACTATTGATGTATGCTTTCTGAAGTATTTGCTGATAATTCTAAGTTGATTTTAGGGACATGATAGCGTCAAAGCATCTCGAGAGAAATAGCTCGACATATTCAGATTTGAAGCTCCTGCTAAACGTCAGAAAGGTTCCGTATCTGATTCGAATTGGAAACAGAGCTTTTACTCGCATTAGCCCATATATCCCCCCTTGTCGTTTTGCTCGTCGCAGCTCAGCTCTTTTTTGGTTCACTACCTTTAGCGCCCATAGCAGCTCTGCTAGCCAGCAGACCCGTGTGATGCAGACGTAGTTTCCAATAATTATAGACAATACAATAAAGAATCTGAATGCTAGCATCACAGTTGGAACGACCTTGTAAAATACCACAGAAATGGATACTAAGGCGACCGTCACCCAGAAGCTGAGTAACAGCGTCGCGTACAACATTGCTTCCACACTACCTTTGAATTTCCAGTGGATGATTGTGAGGGCGTGATAATACGACACTAATGTATGGATGGCAAACGGCGTCGATATTTGTTGTACTGCAATCAATTCAGTACGGTCAAGCACTAATAATGCTAGAGTTGCACAAAAGGACATCGTTCGTGCGACTTCCAGTAGACAGAATGCCCAAACTCCACTTCTAACGCAGCGGCTTGCAATTATAGTGCTGAAGGGGCGATAAAGTGGATTTGAAAATAGCTCTTCAAGAAAGTAATATGTGGGGTCGTAATCCAGAAATAGCGTGATGCCTAAGACCCCAAAAACTCCGATGAGGACACCAAGTATGGCAGCCACTATTTGGTTTCCTGCCTTACCGCCATATGAATTCCGGCGTCTGCCTGTAAATTTGAAAAATAATCTTACTGGAAATGAAAACTGGATATTTGTGCCCATTTTTACACTACAATTTCCCTCTAACCGTAACGTAAAAATGTATTAGTGCGGACAGTGGCAAAAGGCCGAAAAATCAACGTTTCATTTTAATTGACAGTATATTTAGCAGCATTATATGACTAAATGTGTGACACTAAAATACTTAAAATAAATAAGTTTTTGTTATGGCTGCAATAAGATGATGAATAGCGTTAGTAACCAACCTTTATCAGCAACCACGTCAGCTAGTTTAACGATGTCATTGAACGCTGTCCCCAATTTTTCGAACTGACAAGATAGAGACAACACCGTGATCACGTACAGCCACAGGCATATCCCGCTTAGCAGCCACATAGTAATTTTGTCAAAATCAACGTCGGCATGAGATTTGATCACTGAAAAGTAAAATGCGCCTCCCACAAGCAACAGTCCCAAGAAACCAATAGGTATTGTTGTGAGGAGCCATGGCATTGCCTTCCGAATTGGCGAAATAATTACTAGCTTCGTAAAACTTTCATTATGGTTTGCAGGGAG
Organism: Seira sanloemensis; assembly: GCA_027743915.1. Taxonomy (NCBI): domain Eukaryota; kingdom Metazoa; phylum Arthropoda; class Collembola; order Entomobryomorpha; family Entomobryidae; genus Seira; species Seira sanloemensis. The sequence continues at coordinate 1,884 of JAHZMY010003771.1, forward strand.
TGGGTAAGGAAAGTAACAGTAGCAAGCTGATAGAAGCTTGAACCCCAGTTGTTCACGCTCTGTTATTACCATTTTTGTGGGATCTACAGGCTACATGTCGTCAATCGTAGTTCGGCCTATTTCGTCCTTCCCAATAATATGCGGAATATTGGCGAATTTTTGCCTCCGTCGTGTAAGAAATGAGGATGTTAAAAGATTCAGAAAAGGCAAAAGATCTAGCGTTAAAATTGAGAGTTAGGTACGGGAGTAAGGGCCTATGTACAGGTATTTGAGAAGGGAGAATGAGGGAGCTAGATAATATGGAATTTAGTATTATTATTATAATTTTAGCCGACCAGCGGTTCTAGGCTTACACCACTTTTCGTAGATATTGAAGCAGCTATATTTACCCTACTTCTAGAAATGTTTACTGCAGTAAATTGGGTGTGTAGGATGAAGCCGTAATTTTTTGAAAATAAATTAAATAAGACTCGGACTGCACGGCGCAGCTTTAGCATTGATCTATTTCAATTAAACGCATAACCCTCCTATATGGAAAAACGTTATCAGGATAATTCCCGGTACGAAAACTCCCAACCAGAAAACTCCCATGCGAAAACGTCCAGATACGAATACTCCCGGTACGAATTCTCCAAACCACAATATGTTAAAGCGAATTTTATGAAATTGCATTATTTGTTAAAAGGTTATATACTAGCATGTATTCGTACGGGGAGTATTCGTAGTTGGGAGTATTCGTACTGAGAGTTATCCAGTTGGGAGTTTTCGTATCGGGAGTTTACCAGTTAGAAGTTTTTGCATGGGAGTTTTCGGGTAGGGAGTTTTCGTACCGGAAGTTTTGGTGGTCTCTGGAAAAACATTTGTCGCCTCAAGGTTATGGTTTTTAGATATGAATTTGACTTGTGCCGGTACACGGAAATATAATTGGTATTACAATTATGGCCTTACTTACCCCCGCCTTAAGGAAGTAATTAAGGTTTTAATTTGAGAGTAATCTTGTTCTATGTGTACATATTGTTTATTGCATTTTTAAAATCCGAAGCGATTTAGAAAAGGTTATGCTAGCAAAAACCCGAAACAAAAAACAAATGAATCACATATTGGTCACGGCCAACACATAAATGCTACTGTTAAAATATTTATGGTATACAAATAGTTTTTTCTCTGGTGAAATACGTCATACAAGATTCGGAATACAATCGTATCGTTTCTCGTCGCTCTTATTGCAACGTGCGTTGTTTTTCAGGAAAATTACGGTAAGTTTTACGACAGCCTTTTTATATCCGTGTGATGTAACTTTGAATATTCATGCTGCTGCTTGTACGTACAACAAAACAAGCGTATTTCTAATGTAAATTTTTTTTGTTGTACATCTTGGCCTAACAGTGCAACTCCTGCAGCTGTTTAAATAATGCATCGATTCTCCTTATCTGACTAATATCACATTTATATATGTACATAAGCAGAATTGCCACCATGCAATATTCTCAAAACACAATATCGAAAAAATTGACCTTGTCCCTTAATAATTAACTTTTTCTACGACAATGACGACAAAAGCCATGACTGAACTAACCGCGCAAAACACCATTACTGGCTCAAGCCTGCCCAGTGTGATACTATCATTTTGTATATACGTTTTGCCAACACTGGGGTCAATCAACGTGTAGTTATACTGAAGTCTAAAGGCCCAGTCCCCCATGTTGTCGACGAAGCGCTTCAGACCACTCTCCTGAATCCGCCGAGTTGTCCTCACCATCCAGCACCTATTTACTGTGTACATAAGCCAGAAGAACGGCTGCGGGTTTACATGCTCCGGAATCTGGTAGCATTCGGTTAGCTCCCCCGTCGCATTTTTCAAGTTAGCTTCGGTTCGTCTTGCCATTTGATGTATGTTTTCGCTTTCCGTCAGAAATAGGTAGTTCTCTCCCAAAAATTTTGCTATCTTATTCGAGTTTTCTTCCTTGTTGTCGTCCGGAACTACGTGAAAGCTGTTATTTAGAAGGTGCGACATGCCTCGGAGAGCGAATGAGCTTTTGTACAAACTCTCGGGGTTTCTTTTATACTGTATTGAGAACCACAAAATTTTGTAATCTGCCAATAGAATGTCCTTAAAACTGCGAAATACGTCAACCTTCCTTGGTGCGGATACGGTGCTGGTTATCTCGTTTCCATAAATGTTTCCAAGATATAGGGCAACAAAATACATGGCTGCCAGAATGAATCTCAGTTGTATTGTCCGACTGAACTTGTTGCTCACGGCTTGCCCGAAAAATATTGAGAGTTGAGCGAGCACAACTGCATTTGTCTTGTATTTACCGAGTCGTCGCAAAATGACCAAAGAAAACAGGAAATAAGTTAGAATCAATATCCAAGTGTCTGTGGCAAACCCACTCAGCCAGACTGTGGCTCTGTTTCCATTCTCAACTTTCACCTTTTTGCAGTAGAGCGGAAGTTCGGAGTTGTGACCCTCGTAAAATAAGCTGGTTCTTCGGTACACGCTTATTCTGTGGTAGTCGGTCTGGAACCATGATGAAATTAAGAATTGGGTGTGCAAACCTATATTCACCTTGTTGCCCTCCAAGTCCTTTTCGAATATTTCCAAGGTTAGATTATGGACCTGGGCCAGGTAGAGGGATGACACTATGTCAAAGTTGCAGAGGTGAAAGAGTTTAGATCTTTGCTGAAGCAGTTGGAGACACACAAACACGTCTCTTCCAAATCTACTGAGGAACTCGGGTGGGTTTCTGAGCCAAATCAGAGTTTGCACTTTGACGTTCGGGTTGAGAAAGTAAGTCGAACGTTTGCGGTGCAGCTGCAAGGGCATTCGAAGCAGATTTATGTCGGCCAGTGTTTGAGAAGTGAAAAAGATTTTTACTTCCGGTTTTCCACCTCGGTTCAGCTGAACCACCAGTTTTGTGACGGGAAGGTATAAAACTTCTTGAAATATACTCGGGTTCGCTTCACGTGCCAAGGTTTGCACTGTTTGATTCTGCTGCAAGGCGAAGACAACAAGATTGCGCGGACTCAGAACAAAATGGGGCACACTGAACCTCACGAAGCTCAAGCTCCTTACGGTCCCGGGGGCAATAATAATTGCTGCGGGGATGTGATGACGGAGATTGGAAAAGTTTGGAATGGCGTTTTTGGTTTCATACGATTCGCTAAATGTGTGTGTTGGCACTTGGTTATGAAAGAACAAGCTATGAGGATTATTGCAAGTAAAAGTAGAAAAGAATATTGCGTCGTATCTTTCCGCGTTTGACAAATGTTCGAAAAGAAATTTAAGAGGGGTTGAGATGTCGTCGTCGCACTTGGTTTTGTATATTGAGGACAGGTATCCGGGATGAGAATAGGTGGAAACTAGCATGACACACCACTTCCATACTTTTAAGGGGCTCATGATGGGGGCAAATATCGCAGCGGTAGATTCAAATTCGGGTGGACATCTGTCTTTGTTTCAAGATTTGCAGGAGGAAGGCTATAACTTATTGTTGGTCGGCCAAAGCTAAATATTTCTGGTGTAGAGTTCACTATGAGACATTCATCTCCTTTTCCAGTTGATATAAATGAGGCGGCAGAAAAACTAATTACGTTTTGTCGGACACGGTTGTTTATCGCGCGGACAGCGGATGACTAACAACAAAATGGCTAATTACTAGTCACGCAATGTAAAATATGGCATGTATCTACGTCGTGTGTAAACACATTGCAATAAAACAACATTAAAAATAACTGTTTAGTGACACATAGTATGAAAAGGCGTAAGTAAGCACAATATTAAGTCTTAAGTAGGATGTATTACACAATATATTTTTAAAAAATTCACACATACTGGAGTAAAATATATTGCTTATAATCCCTTTGCTTCACTTTTCCTTAATTATTACACGAAACACAAAAAAAAACTGTGTTTTCAAAGTCAGAATACCAATCATGTTCTGGTTCTACGTTTATAAATTTGAAGGCGAATACAAAAAAATTGTAGATTGGACTGCAGACGTGCAAAATCACACAACTTAATTGCCACAAACCTTTCATGCTCACCTGCATCGGGATATCGGCAATATGGAGACTGGTAAATGCAACATTCACTCGAGTTAATACTGCTTCGGCTTGCCATCGCACAACATGAAATACTTCCGCGGTTATCCACTTTTTAATTTGACGTAAAAGCATGTACAACAAAACTCAATTAGGGCGGACATGAAGAACAATCGAAACTATGAGTCAAGATAAGAAGCAATTTGTTTTATTACTTTTTCTGCGAGAGAGTTTGCTTTTCTGATCGCACGACGTCGCCATGACTCAGCATTTCCGATAAAATGGATAAAAAAATTTCAGCATTATGCAAACAACGCGTTATCATATTTTGCACTTAACATCCTAACCAAAGGACATAATCGGTCGATAGCCTCTGTTCAGGCATAAGTGACAAATATATAAAAAAATGCAAGCACCGTAGACTTGTATTCTTGTGTGTCTCTGCGAGTAATTGTGGACAAACTTGAATGCATAGCGTCTTTTTTTGTACCTTTACAAATACAAGTTGTAATAAAATAGCTTGAGTCAAAATGTGAATACTGATTGTGAGCGTAAAAAGTATTTGACTTTGCTTAAATGAAGAAAACGAAACATTAAAATTATGTCCCAATGTCCAAATACATAGTTATGACTTTAACATGCGTACCAATTTTTTGACGACAGTATGAGTAGAATCGGATTTGATATTAGAATAGCCGTCATTAAAACATGTTTAAATTGTCTTGTTACGGCCAGTATTAAGTATGGTGACAACTAATTGCTGGTTCAGAGGTTGCAGGGTTAGGTGAAATTTGCGCAATGGACATAAAAGATAGAGCATTGTTATTTTTCAAGCGTATTTGTAAATACCCGCATGCCAATACGGGAGCTTGGCGTATGGTAATTTAATGTCACCACCAATTCTTTGGCACTTCGGCCTGCACGCTACGCCTACTTTAAATAACAATAAATTCAATTTTCTCCAGCTTTGACAATAAAAAGCTGTTGTATAATTGATGACTTTTGTAAAAATTAACTAATTCTAAATAAAGTTAAAGGTAATAGTCTTGAATAGTTTAAGAATATTAAATTTTGTGCCCGCTAATTGGACAATTAGTTTGACTCACACTGTTTAGTCATTGATCGAACACGTGGAGCCATTTTAATGTACCGAGTAAATCGCCGATCCTGGCTTTCTCCGTTCCACAATTAATTCAAGGAATTCTAGCAAGTCTGACATGTGTTGCTCCTGCACGTGCAAGTAGCAAATATATTGTTAGTTAATTTCAGCAATATTACATTAGGGTAGCAGAAGCCAGTGACTCTTAGTATTACGTGCTTTACATGCTAGAAATAAACCTGGCTTTATTTTTTTCAAATTGGCATTAGCGAAACATTCAATATTCTCAATTTAAATTTCTATTAGTCGGTAGGTAATAGGGCCCGCTTCAATTAAATGACAAAAACAAAAATACGATTAAGTCAATTTAGTGGTTTTTTCTCGTTAAGAAGGAAATAAGTTTTAATAGTCAAGATTAGAACTCACAGTCTTGGGAAACCACATTTTGTTACACATACAATTTTTTTTACATATATCCGAAATTAGTTTTCTAAATTTCTGTACCTGATGAATAATCGTCATGGGGCATACCACATTTATTTTAGACGTCTTTACTGTTACACAGCTTAAAAAGTATCGTGTTTGTAGCGTTCGTAGGCATGAACAATAATAGATATTTTTCATTTTCATATTTAGTTACGAATATATCCGATTAATGTGTGCACGTTTACTGTTGACAAATTAGAATAGGAAATTGTAAGCGCATCAACTTGCTTAGTCAATCATTTTCTCAGGATTTTTAATAATATTAAAATCATTGCAAATTAGCAATATCGCAGGCGTTGAAGGACAATCAATTTTGGGTGAGTGGGGATTTTTACAAGATTTGTAATTTCAGCAGCAAACCACCAACGCTATATTATTCAGATCATAAATCGGCTTAAGTACCAACTTTAACAAAGAAATTTTTTCAACAAATCCGCCAAATTCGTCGCCGCCCTATTTGCTGCCACTGCAAACAAATTTAGTCATAGGTAAGACCGCTGCAGCCACGTCTCCAACTCTGACTGCTTCGACAGTTGAAACTAACTGCCTTTAGGGCACTCAAAAACAACTGATTTCGTCTGCAGGCGTAAATGGGAAGGCAATTGAGTCAAACTGCTTTGAGGATTAAGCCCACTTCCCGTTATTATTTCGAAAACCAAATGTCGCCAAATGGAAGTGCGTTCTGATTTAGAAGTATCCGGAGATTTCGACCTATTCGGGTAAGGTAAAGTGCCATTTTAACGCAAAAAACGTCTTAGGTATTGCAAAGGCAGTGAGTTTCACTTCAACTGCCAAAGCAATCAAAGTCGGAGACCTATCTCCAGCTGTAAGATCTTAGCGATTCAGTTTCTTATTGCTTCGCCCGTCAAGCGAAAAACGGTTATTCTCTAACATTCTGAAAGACATAATGGGCTTGCTTCACGCCGCCATCAACGTGTTAGTATTTACCCAGCACTATTTCTTCTATCCAATCAACTACGACATCTTCACCAACCGCTTCGTCACAAATTATTTGCCAGCATCACCACTCAAATGGAGTCGGATGCTACTTGCATGGCAGACAGGAAACCTATCCGTTATATTTATTTTCCTTTGGTGCACTAATAGACTCCGCCATATACTTGGAAACAACTCAAACACAGTTTCTGCAGTGGAAATATTTATCTACATTTTTTTCATCGTGCTCGCATCGTTTATCCTAGTAGAGGCTGTAACGCTTGCAAAGAACCAAAAATGGCTAGCACAAGTCTACAACGACACTTGTAGCCTACACGAGGTCAAATATTTGGGCTGGCCAACAAAGCGTCGAAAAGCAGACATAAAAGAATTCTCCGGCTACTACACGTTTCTAACTTTCTATGTGTATTTAATGGGCTTGCTGGCCATTCCGTTGGTGCGAAATGACGACCCAATAAGCCGATTTCGGGAGCAATTTACTACCGGGTGGACTAAACGCTTACTGTCAAGTCTGACGGCTTTTTTCATTGGTATACACGGTACTATAGTTAACAGCATTTTTATCACACTATGCATTGCTGTAGTTGACGGTGTTCATGTTGTCGCCGACGGCAACTTGGCAAGGAGTGGTAAGTTACTTGGATACAAGGAAGTCCCCAGAAAAAAATCCGTATCATCCGCTAATACTTTGCTAGTTGTGAAGAAGAATCGGTCAGATCAAAGCTTCTGCTACGATCTAAAACTCGAGTTCAGCAAATGCCGAAAACTATTCCAAAGCCTTTCAATGTTGTTCACCGCCTTTAACTTATCCCTGGAGTTGTTTGCACCTGCGTGGACAATAGTTGGGATAGCGACGTGTGTTGGGGCTTACTCGTCCTTGATTTCTCTTAGGTCTCACTTTGGAAAGGTGTTTCTCCTCTTGATAATTTTTGTGGGTGCCATTTACGGGCCTCTTTTAATGCTCTACATTTTTCGACATGCGTCTGCTGCTCATGCCAACTCGGAAGCTTTGGTGGAGCTTTGGAAGAAAGCTGAGACTGGTAAGGCGGAAAGGAGGGAGGTAAAAGCAATGCGTCCGTATGGGATCGGTATGGGGAAGTTTTTCATAATTACCGAGCAAACTGGTCTGGATGTTTTGGACTGTGTGCTTAACAATACTGTGACTGCTGTAATGGCTTTTGGCTAAGTAAAAAATAACGCTGCTAGATGTAACAGTATAATAATTAAAATTATGTGATGATGACAGACAAAAGTATATCCCTGGGAGTTTTAGGGTTCAATTACTTTGTTAAAATAGAGACTAACTGGAGAACGGTAATTTTCTGGAATTGTCGCTAGAAGAGTGTAGTCAACTATACCCATAGACACTTTCTGACTCAAAAACGTTTTTAGTGAATAAATGAGTTTATAATTTAAGCATGCAAATCGAAAAAGTGTTATGTATCATAGATTGATGTAAAAAGCTGGTCCTGAGGTAATAATTGCAAGCACATTAAAAATTGTCAAAAATGCTACATATTGTTGTACATATGTCACAGTTCAGCACCCATTTTTACATGGTCAATAAATGACGGATTTCAAACAACCATAACTTCAAGTTCACTTCCATTGATTTGCTTGGCTTTGCATTACTTAAAGACATCGCTGGGAAAATAAACTATCCTTGCTGAAGCCAAATCGGAAACCGTATTTGAAGAATATGCTGAAACATATTGGTAAGAAATGT
>JAHZMY010003772.1:0-12963 GCA_027743915.1 Seira sanloemensis
TACTTTCATGTGTGAGAGTATCACAATTGGTTCATTTCTTTGCGCTTTCAATGTAAAATTTGCATCTTGGCGTAGTTTAACCTAAAATGTTGATTTTATTATTTCGTGCCATTTCCAAAAAGTAACCTTATTGATTAGGTTTCCAAAAATCAAAAAAAAGTCTCATAAAGCAAGTGTCCGAAATCCTCTGAGCAAAAAAGATTATGCGAGTAATTCGGGGCACATTGAGATATTTTACATTGTGAAAAAACTTGAAAATCAATGCACATTTAGTCGATAATCTATCGTAAAACGACGGATCGTGTGAGTATGAGAGTGAGTGTGAGTGGAGGGGTTACTAGCATGAGTGGATGTGAGTGAGTGGGAGATTTTTTGGCGTTTTGAGGGGTACATGAGTGAGGGTTAAGTCGGCGTGAGTGGAATTTCATGAGTGTGAGTGAGGGGCAAACAAAATGGGCAACACTGGTTGAGAGACGAATTTCGTTTGCCTAACCTACACCGCATCCAGAATAGATAGCGTATTCATACTCGGCAAGTTGCATGACAACAGATTCGGCTGTTGCTACACGCCTGCTTGAGTTTCGGCTATAATGTACGCTATGTTAATAATGAATACGCTATCTTTTCTGGATGTGGTGTAACTAGTGTTGAAATCTAGGAAAAATCAAAATGTTATTTACCATTTAGGACGGCAAGACCTAGCTGCCCTAAACTGTTCAAAACTCCACTGCCATGTATCTACAATATACACAATGTAAAGAAGTGGGGATAACGCAATGGCTGGGGCATTGCGAGACAAATGTAATGCGTGTAAGGTTAAGTCTCAACCGAAGGAATCTGGGGGTGTTCTAACTCTTCGGGCTTAGGTATTATAAGTCGTGCTCTTGACGGCTTCACCTTAGCGCCCCTTCTTTTGCGAATTTTTCTGCTAGCTTTTACAAGTCTCGTCATCTTCCTAATCCTCTTCGTAGGAGCATTACTTTTGCGAATCTTTGCCAGCTTCTGTTTCCGTTTTGAGAATGCCCGGAGTTTCGTCCGGAGCTGATGGACTTTCAACCAAAAGTTGGTCCGAATGAGGTGTCGACATTCTGCCAAAAATGCTATCACGCAGAAGGACAGTAAACTCGCGTGCAGGTAGAAAATGACGACCGTGTTTGACTCCAATTTAGCCGGGGAAAACTTTCTTATATCGCTTTCCCTGGCGTTTGTCACGGTATCATTCCACCCCTCAATTCGGAGCTTCCAGTTCTGCCAGACCTGGTCGATTCCGGACTGGTACAGGGAATGAATTCTTTGTAGGATTACCCGTATCGGGATAGTTCTGAGAAAGAGCATGTCTACATTCCGATACCCCTGACCTAACGCTTTTTTAGAAACCACAACGTAATCTCTTTTACCCACTACGCTGCCATTTCGGATTCCCGCCAAAAGCCTCAGCTTTGTTTTCAAAATGTTTGGCATATAGTCAACATAGGCGTCAGCGCCACATCTCGACGTAATGTTTAGGAAATGGTCAGGATGCATAGCCGAGTACATCTGATCGACGGACCTCGGGAAAACCTTATTCTCGACCTTTTGTGTCTTATTTAGGTTGTATTTGGTTTGAGCAAGCATCGCCTCAAAAAGCGTTATACCCCCATCAACGCGGCTATTATTGATTAATTTCTCCAACATCTTGTCCATATCAGCTCCGCCAAGGGTTTTGACAAAAAAACTTTGTCGTGTTTGATCGAAACAACAATTCGAACATGGCCGCGTTAGAAACCACAGAGTGGATTGTGACTTTTTCGCTATGATTGAAAAGTTGCTCAAACGTGTCCCACTTTTTCTTTGCCAAGGGGGCTGTCAGCCCAATGATATTGTCGCCCAAGTAGGCATTCGTGAATACAATGCCAGCCAACGACCAACCACCAAAGAACCAACGGTCTTTTTTCATGAATTTCGTCCCTTGAGCTAGCAGCACGTGGTAGACAAACACTATGCCAATCAACCCATTCACAAATGTTGTCCAAGGCTTTTCTATTTTCTGAAACAGAATCATTTTCGCGGTATTCAGCACCGTCGCGGTGGTAATTGAAAGTACAATTAGGGCCACCCAAACGTTCCACTGGTAAGCGGAGATATACCCCAACAAACTTAGGAGGCCGGGGGTGTTTTCACTCGTACACATGACAAAATGAACCTCTTCGTTCTTAGAACCCAAATAGAAATCGCCATCTATGTAGGCCTTCTCCCATTCCTTGTACTCAGACGTGGGCCCCTTACCTTGGACAAACGAGGCTAGCGTTTCAGTGGCGTCATGTCTGAATGACAAATTCGCATAAATTGTCCTCGCAAAGAGCGGGCCAAGCGCACCTACCTGATGTCGCCAGTGAAGCAAGTATTCGTTGGTAACACCTTCTGGCGGAAGCTTAGTCTTGCTTTCCACCCGGACAGGGATTAGCCCGCACTGTTTCGCCCACATGTCTTCCAACTCGGTGTGTGAAGACATGGAGTGGAGATCGTACGCCGTCTCAATTCGCAGAGGGACGCCACCACCTACGCAAGATAGGTATTTTTGGATAGCCACCATGTCTTCGGACCCCTTCAGTCGGCCGCACTTCTTGAACTCTGCAAGCTCGACGCCGAGGAAGTCACGGCAAATCTGGACTCCCGCCGTTTTATAGATGTTCAGGTAAGTCACCTCCAAATTGGAGACGATAAGACGGACGCTTGTTGCTACGGCTGTGTCAAATGTAGTGATCCTAAGCCACTGGTTCAGATATTCAATATCATACCGGCTCCCTTCGGGCATGGTGACATGGACCAGGAACACCCCGGAGCGCTTGGCGGATCCGTGTTTTATTTGAGCTAAGAATGGATCCCAGCTAAGAATAAACTTGCTGCTCAGGGCGAAAAACATGTCTAGAGTTGGCGGTGACATCTGGTTGAGTGGTACTCGTATTAACTCTGATCCGCTGCGTGCCCACGGGGGTTCGATTATGAGTCCTTCGCAAAATGGCGAGTCGATGAAGACAATGGCGACGCAACGGCTTACCTTTTGCTGGGGCAGTTGGCGAAAGAGGAAGTTATGTTCTCGGCTTACAAGAATCTGTAGATCTTCACAATGTTTCCAGAGGCTAATGGGGTTGAGGTAGCCACTATAGCGGCTTCTGAAGGTACCCCTTATGTCGTATTTGATCTTGGAGAGAACGCTGGGGTACTTTAGTGGGGCCAAATCAAATGATCCTAGGTAGAATTCTAGTGGTTTCTGCAATAGGTTTAGGTCATATGCGTATCGGCCATTAATACGGAAATTGGGGATATACTCAGAGTGTCGTGTCGTCTGGGAAAATGGCTGTATGCTACTTCAAATAGAGAGCATATAGCCATTTTTACAGACGACACGGTGATTAATCTGACTGTGCTGCGCAGTCAGATTAATCACCGAAGTCATTAGTGCAATGTCTTGAATTTTCTGACTTACCGGGAGATTAACATGGTTCAAGATGACGTGTATGAAACAAGATTCGAATACTTTGACGCCATTGTTAATGTCCAAAGGAGGCCATTGGCTGACACATGGTGAGAGCCAGCATGCAAAATAGAATATGGCAGTGCTAATGACAAGTTTTGGCATTTTAAATGTTTTACGGTATCTCAGCAAGGCAAATATTCCGCAGATAGTGTAACCAATTGCAGAAAGACGGTGTTGGAAAGAGTGAATATTTAAGAATAAAAGTGTGCAATGAAACTCGATTTTAGAATTTAAACTTTCAAAAACAGTGTGAGCAAATCCACCGCTCTTTACAAATTAGCTGCTGAGATGGTCAGGAAGAAAGTGGAGCAAGGATTTGCCCCGTTTCATAAGTATCGTACAGGCATGCATTATTTAGTGAATTTTTGCGCGGCCACTTAAATTAATAAACTATTATGTTAGCATTGGAGACTACATAATTTTCTTTGCAGTCTATATGATACTGCAAATTGTCAACTGTATTGGACTAGACGGGGTTTATCCTGCACGTGGAACCATGGGTAAAATATTGGTTTTAATTAACGTAATAATTGCTCTTGTACCTCTTGCAGAATGTAGGGAATACTAACGCCGTAACTAATATGATCATATACCTCAATATCAAGTAAAAACCTCGATTTTCGAATTTTGAACATGCATGTGTGTATTTTAAGGGAGAACATGCATGTGATCTAACATGTACAATCAGAGGCTAACCGTGACTTAGTCCGGCCCTGGTGTGGACAAGTATGGTCCGGCCCCGCGGACATATTTTCGCAAAACACATTTTAAACCATGGAAAAACGAACCAGAGCAAATTTTGAAATCTAATCAGTTTCAAGAGACGTTTCTTTTAAATTCAAAATTTCCCAACGTTCGTTTTAGAGAAAGTCGTATCGTTCGTTCGTCCCAATTTATTCGTTTTGGAGAAAGCTGGTTACCTTATTCTCCTTATTAAAGTAGTGTGATGGTCCGACACTTGATTTCCTCGTTTTTGACTTTGGATTTGATATTGATTTATTTTTTGAAACGTAACTTCCACTTTTTTGTCCTAATCTTCTGACAGCCACTGAGTCTCATTTAAAGTTTGAGTTCCCCAACAGACGACGTTTTCCCCTCATTCCTAAGCTAGTGTAACTACTGCCACAAAGTCATTCCTCCAATTTTGACTCGACTCTAACAAAACTGATCTGATCTAAAATCTCTCGTTCTCTCCCACAGTGCCAGTGTCTTAGAGAAGGCCAACCTGTTACCACCCGGTGGCATCGTCCCACGAATGCCTTCAAACCTTAAGAAAAAGTGCGGCTCAAAAAAGAATACGTCACGCAAGTCTCGTGTCGAGGGTATTGAAGTCCGCAAGAAGAAGACTGCCAAGGCTCGGTTGTCAAGCTCCTCCGCTTCAGAGTCTCAGAAGGGTCTCATCATCACCGCACCCCAAAGTCCCCGAGCGACGCAACAGTCCCCCGAGGCGGCTCAGCAGAGCCAGGAAAGGGAGCCGGAGGTCGAAGTTCTCCTCGAAGAAGAAGGAAAACTACAAAGCCAGGTCGACCCAGTTTGAGCCCGAGGGGATGATGCCCTCACTGGTGCTCGTTACCCCAAAGTTTGAAGCGTTGGAAACTGTTGGCTCTGGACAAGACTCGGTCGAGAGTGATGGAGGAAGACAAATCGATTCGATTGTTATTGACCTGGACGATGAAGAAGATGGGAGGAGGAAGATGACGACGTGGAGATCATTGCGGAGATTACAAGAGGAGATCCATAAATCAACCCAGACCACGTATTGTGGAGTAGCTCACAACATTCAGAAATTATTCCATGTAACACAGTTTTTCAGAATTTTTATGAAATGCAGGGCAAATTACTTCTTAATATTTTTTATCATTTTGTTTAAATTAGATGCGTAGATTCGGTGCAATGCTTACCTAAATTTTTGTTGTGAATGTGTATGTACTGCCTCAGACGATTTTTATATTAACAAGTATCTACTGCACCTAAAAGTGATGAAGAATTGAATTCTCCATTTGCGGAGACATGCAGCATGTTAACTAATGTTCACTAATAGTTGGGTGTGTACAGTGATAAGCCATGAAAGCGTTTCTTTCGTCTCTATGCTATTTTAAAGTTGAATGGGAATTGTTAATCACCGTAAATGTTCATAATAAATGTGTATCAAATATCAATTCGCTTCATGACCTACGCCTGTGCGTTCGCGGAAGCATACATACGCGAAACTAAGTTTATTTGGAGAGCACACTAAGTATTTACATGACAATAACTTTGGAATAAGCTACTTTAGTTTGCCTCAGTGCCAAGAATGCCAAATCCGTTTGCAATCTACGAGTCTTTTGGAGGCGTCGAATAAAGATAGCATGTATTTTTACTTTACCGTAATCTGTTCCAAATTTAAAATGGTTCGCCTAATTTGCATATCCTGCTTCCAATAATAAGCGTCTTCGTGTTGGAGAGTACAATTCAGTTCTCACCATATGTAAGAAGGTTTCAACCGGTACAAAATATTTTTTGTTCCTAAATTGAAACTTTTACCATTACATCCTGTTAGGTTGACTGTAAATCTACAACCTGTCGAAGCCAGGTCTGTACAACTTACTACACATATCCTGGTTTTGTGGTACTTCTGCAAGCATGGGACAGCATGAGATACTCCAAAATACACCGTATACAGGGTGTTTCAAAGATCTTCCTCTACCATTCTGTAACCAAGGATTTTGAATCTCAGTTTCCAAAAGTTTGTGTACTATGCGTTTAAATGGTAGAGCGAAACCTTTGAAACACCATATATATATATATTATTTTGCCATCAGTCATCAGTTTAAACTCAGATCTGGTACTAAAATTCAACGACACGTGCACATTACATTTATATCTGCTGTTTTGCGATTACAGTTATAGTTCATATAAGCATCGCATACAAAACTTTGATTCAAGTAAAAATGCTGTTGTACTAACCCCCATACAAAATAAACAAAATAGAATGACATCCGAAAACCTGTCCAGCTTAATCTGCACATTTTTAATAATTACGTGATTTATCGATGGCTCAAAGAGTGGCATCCCATGCATTAGTCTATACGCCCAATTAATCTGATTCTCCGCATGTACTGAAACCAGGCCACTCTCCTGGCTTCTTAATATGGTTCTTTGCAACCAGTGCCTATTCACAGTATACAGCGCCCAAAATTCCGGATGTGGCAATATTTTCTCTGGAACAATCATGCAATTAATAAAGGAGTTATTTTCCCTTGCATGCTTTTGTATCTCCAGTCTGTTTATCTCCAAGGTGTTCGAACGCCACAGAAGCACGTATCTTTGTGAGAGATAGCGAACCTTTGTCGAAGTCTCGAACACATCGTTAGGGATTTTATAAAAGCTTGCATTTAGCAAGTGGGCTATTCTCTTGGTTTCAAAATAGCTTTTATATATCACCTCGGGTTCAACGTCAAACTTATTATAAGAAAACCACATAACTTTGTAACCAACTTCGAGCATTTCTTTCAAACTCTTGTACGTGTCTATCGGAGTGTTAGTCATCGTAAAGCTGGTGATTTCACCAGAGTACATCTCTCCTGTGAACATTGAAAGCAAGTTTACCCAAACAACGACTTGCTGTAGTTTGGATGGAAACCGATTTGTTGAAACATCCTGACCAAAGAAGAACGCTGCCTGCGTAATTACAGCAAGGCTGATCAGTGGTCTATCTGAAGGTCGGGGCTCCAAGAATCGCATCAGTAAGACGAATACGAACACCACGGAGAAGGTTACAAGCAACCACGCCTCATTTGTAAAAGATTGCAGCCACATCGATGCAGTGAGCGCATCGATATCTTTGTCAACGACAATCGATCGGCAGTAGGTAGGTGAAGAATAAACGAATTCTGAAAGAACGAATCCCTCTTTTACTAGAAAATAAGCCTGACTATAGTCTACTGGAGCGTATGGTGAAATATATGAACTGATTCGTAGTTGAGACAATACCGCTGTCAAAAAGCAAGTACGTCGGGGTCCAATCTACGGTAATATTATGGACGTCGATCAAATACGATGTGATAATTAGGTGTATCGAGCAATAAGTAAATTCAAGTGACCGATGTTCCAGCAAATATTTGCAAGCGGCTATATTTTTGCCAAACTTTGGATAAAATTGTGTATGCCAAACACCGAGAACTGCCCGGATATTACCGCATTTGCTGAACATCTCCCGGTGCAATTGAATTGGTCTCAGAGGGGATTTTAATAGGCTGTTGTGTTTGATGCAGTAACCGTCAGGAACTAGATTTAGGTTAACCGCCGTTTTCCCATTTGAGTGTGTCAGAATAAGCTTGACGGCTGGAAGATACTTTAACATAGTCACTAGCAACTGAGTCCGCGGAATATCGGAGCTTAAATATTTTTCAAATAGTTCGCCGTGAGAGAACGCAACTACGCTAGTAGGCAGAAGACTAAGGGAGTCTAGTTCAAGCAGCGTCGTGAAAATACCTCTACCATCACTTGGCCCGAGAAGGAGGTCGGCCTTTCCATTAAATTTGTATGCCCCGGGGCGAATGGGATTGGTGGAAAAATTGTATGCCGAGTTTAGTACCAGCTTGACGACATCATCAGTCTTAAATACATCACTGTCTGTGTAAGATGAATATGAATGAAGAATAATGTTGCAATCCTCGTCACAGTTGATATGCTCCAACAGAAATTGAAGGGAGTGCGAAGAGGCGAGATCCCAGGAAGTCGCCTCAACTTTTCGAATACCGGAATGCAGAAGATATAGTAAAATGTGAGCCCAGTTTTTTTCGAGGATGTTTTTGAATCCGAAAAGAGAAAACTTTGTTGGGGAATCGCTGCTTGTTTTCCTGTTGCAAGGCATTTTTGTTTACAAGCGTTGTCTATTTGTGGATGTTTCCAAATTTGTATGCAAATATTACTACAAATATGTAAAGTATACAGCGTACGCTAAATATTTACATACATAATTTTTGTACAAGTCTAAAACGCAAACGTTTTTGCACAATGGTGAAGCGATTGGGAAATTATTTTGCAAATGTCTCGGACAGTTTGTTGAAATTAGCACGAGAGGAAGTGGACTAGAGCTTTTGCGAGAGACGTTTTCCAGCACGTGTTGTCATGGCTCGCGTTTGCCGAAGGAGCGAGGGGTGAAATCCATTCTACAAATAAGTAGTTTTTCAGAAGGTTTATAAAAACGAGTTTATTGAAGAGTTGGCAACATGAGTTATGAAAGTGTAATTATTTGGTCCTGTTAAAAATGGTTGCGTTGGTTAGTTGTCAAAGTGCACTGTGTGCATAGTGCATATCGTCTGTGGTATTATGGTTTACTCCAATAATACGAATTATTTTATTGGATACACAGGTTTATTTAAAGTATATTTAATTAACTTTATTAGTTTAAATCTCAAAGATTTACAGAGTCCGTGATGGAACGGAGACAAGAAGTAGAATAGAATATGTGTAGTAATAAAAAAGCTTGGAGTGAGCAAAGTGCAGGAAAACCACTGCACGAATCATAAAGTAAAAGAGTGGGAATATTTCTCATGTCACCCCAAATACCACAATCGTCTATCAACTCGTAAAATTCGGTTTATGCAAAAGCCGCTGTTTGTAAAATACACTACATGAAAAAACTTGCTGTCTATAATATTGTATGTATGTATGCATTAGACATATGCAATTTTAAATGACATAATTGGAATTGCAACTCGGTACACGCTACAATGCATGGATAGGATTCTGCCATGTGCATGGAATTAAAATTCCACACTGCATGCCCAAGTTTACAGTCAGCACGTTTTTTATATAGCTCATTTGGAATTAGCAGCTTTTGCATTTGCCCAATTTTACAAATTCATAGACGATGTACTAACTTTGACTTAAACATCAAAATGTGTCACGTTGATTTCAGGCTAAATTCTTGCGTAATTTTTTAATTTTCAACATGTCTGCAGTTTTACTAACTCTGAATGTGAGGAAACCTTAATTTTTATATCGGGATATTTTTCGAAATTCGAACACATAAAACAAACGCAAACTACATCTTACTTCACTGTTATGCCAAAGTTAACACTAAAGCATATAATTATGCTTACGTTAAGATCAGAGAGAATATTGAGTATGCGCCGAAAGAGGAAGGTGATTTGACCATTTGACAAATCATGGCAAAGCTGCCATACTTTGAAATGAGTGAGGCGGGGGGAAGGCGGGCCCCACAAACCTTTCTTAGCGTGACAAAATTTATGGACAGTCCCTTACCGTGAGTCTGCGTTCATTAAATTATGTTTGTGGGACCCCTTATAGTCGGCATCTAAGATTTTTGTAGAATATATTGTACGTTTTACCCTTTTGTTTTCGCGGCCTCCGGTTGTCAGCAGGCAATGGAAAAATATCATTTGCGCCAGACTCATTTGTATTTTCAATATTGTTGGTATCTAACCAATCAATCTGCTAGTAATTACCGTTTACGTTGACGACAATAGCTAGCCTTTTTGTTTAGCACGTGGCAAGGAGGAGTGTACAATGCAAATCAATATTTCAATAATTTAAATCATTCATCTTTACTCCATTTTAAATTTTTATTGCAATGGTGTTTTAAGCATGTGATTAAGTTTGCTACATAGCAACGGGCACATGGTGTATATGTAAAAATATTTAATGATGAGCACATGAGCAGTCAAACACATTACAAATGACGACTACGTTCATGCTCATAAATGGAATGATAAGTCCAATGGTATGTAGGAAGTTAGTTTTTAAACAGAAAATCTTGAAATTAAAATCTGGCTTAGACCAGCCACTTATTTAAATATATTTATCAAAAGTCACGTTTTTCTCCGGATAATTTATATACATGGTTAATTTTAAAATAGCAAATTAGGAAACGAACTTAGTCTATTCGCAATGCATTGTGGTTTACATAGGACTGCTCAAGCTTAACATTTATGCCTTCACGACCAAGGAGTAATTACCTAATGTTTATTTTGTAATGTTGTCGCTCATTGGAAAATTAGATAGATACACAAAACATTTTTTTGAACATTGCAAATAGAGGCTATAACGTACAACATTCACAAAAAGGCTTATATTCCAGTAAAAACACCGTTGTACTAACCCCCATACAAAATAGACAAAACAGAATGACATCCGAAAATCTATCGAGTTTAATTTGCACATCTTTAATAATTACGTGATTTATTGAAGGCTCAAAGAGTGGCATCTTAAACAATAACCTATACGCCCACCTGAACTGTTTCTCCGCATGTACTGATACCAGGCCACTTTCCCACACACGGACAATGGTCTTAAGCAACCAATGCCTATTAACTGAGTACATTGCCCAATATGAAAACCATGATATTATTTCTTCTGGCACAATCATGCAATTAACGAACGAGTTGTTTTCTCTTGCACTTTTCTGTATCTCAAGTCTGTTACGTTCCATGGTGTCCGTATTCCACAGTAGCACGTATTTTTGTAAGAGGTGCCGCACCTTCGTTGAGGTCTCGAACGTATCGTTCGGAACTTTGTGAAAGCTTGTGTTCAGCAAGTGGGTGATCCTTTTGGAGTCGAAGTAACTTCTATGCATTTCCTCAGGCTCCACTTTACTTTCACCGTCAGAGAACCACAAAATTTTGTAACCAAGCTCGAGCATTTCTTTCAAGCTGGAGTACGTTTGTATTGGGGTGTTGGTCAAAGTGAAACTCGTAATTTGGCCTGAATACATATTTCCAGTGAACATTGAAAGAAGGTAAAACCAGAAGTAAAGTTGCTTTAGTCGGGAAGGCAAACGATTTGTAGCCCCTTGGCAAAAGCAGATGGCAGTCTGTGTTATCAGTGCAAAGCTGACGAGGGGTCCGTCGGTACGACTCGGCTCCAAAAAGCGATATAGGAATCCAAACATAAAGGCTATGGAAGCAAACACAAGCATCCAGGCTTCGTCTGAATATGATGATAGCCACATCGATGTTGTTAAGCCATCAATATCCCTCGTGGTTGTATCTGACAGGCAATAGGTTGTTCTGGTGTAGATAAGGTCGGAAAAGATGAATCCTCCCTTTATTAAGAAGTAACTTTGGCTGTAGTCCATTACTGAAAAAGGCGAATAGATAAACTGATTGGAAGTTGCGACAATGCTTCCCACAAATTCCAAGTTCTTCGCGCGCCATTTTACAGTAATATTGTGTACATCAATCAAATACGATGTGATAAGTAGGTATTTAGAGCAAAACGTAAATTCGAGGGAACGACCTTTCAGCAATTGTTCGCAAATGGCTATGTTTTTGCCAAACTTTGGTAGAAATTCGGTCATTGAGAGGCCTAGAACTGCCTTAATATTACCACACTTGCTGAACATTGCCTGATGCTGTTCAATAGGCTTCAATATACTTGGTTTTAATCGATTGTTTTCGATGCAGTAACCATTCGGGACAAGATCTACTCTCATCTCAGGAGTTTCCGTTGATTGTGTGAGAATCAATTTTAAGGCAGGCAGATTCTTTAACAGGGTTATCATCAACTGAGTCCGTTCAACCTTGGAGGTCAGATGGTCATCAAAATGTTCGCCGTGAGAGAATGCAACTACACTGGTCGGTAATAGGCTGAACGTATCGAGGTACACCAGCGCCGTTAAAATACCGTCAAGATCACCAGGTCCAAACAGTATGTCCGCTTTTGCACTAAATTTGCATGGAGAGACAGGAAGAGGCTCTTTGTCAAAATCGTATGCCAAATTCAATACAATTTGGACAACATCCTCAGATTTAGTCACACCACTAACTTTGTAGGATGAATAGGAGTGAATAATAACGTTACAGTCCCCGTCGCAAATGATGCGGTCCAAAAGAAACTGAAGCAAAAGGGATGCGTCAGGATCCCAAGGAGTTGCCTTCGTTAGGAAAATGCTGCACAGGAGCAGAAATGAAAGAAAATACGTGTGCAGCATCTTCATGTGGCTTTTGGTTACGGATAAAAAGCTCGTTTAGTTAGCATTCTGTTTTGATTTCCGGCTGTAAAATTTTGAAAGGGAAATATGCTCCATAGGTTTGTCTCGTCCGTCTTGATTGGTAGACCAAACAAATTCTGAATGTCAATTTATGTTGAGGCATGTAACATGCTTCAAATGGTCAAAAACCAAACAAGTTCAATTGTATATTTGTTATGATGAAGCATGTGCTAGTCGGAACATTTTTTATGACATTTATTAGCATGGTGGTTTGAGACTAAGTGTTTGTAAGCACTTGAGCGGAAGTAATTTACATGCACGCGTCAATAATGGTCAAATGTACATATTTCACTGACACCGTGTAGTTCGTGGAGAGGTCTTACACGTGCCCCTTGATCGGGGAATGTGAATAATTTTTGCATTTTAAAGTAGCAGCCGCCCCGCCACGACTACACATTTACTCGCATTGTCTATTCAAAATACCACAGGAGTGTGTGTAACCTATTGT
>JAHZMY010003773.1:0-14816 GCA_027743915.1 Seira sanloemensis
AGAGAGAGAGAGAGAGAGAGAGAGAGAGAGGCGCCACAACGTTTCATGGCATGAAATCTTAGGCGAACCTGACACTTGGAAAGGGAAGGTGAATGCATGCGTAGAGGTATCTACTTGTCGCAATCGGCACGAAGGTATCTTCAATGCGTTCATCGTAAGGAAAGAAGAATTGGTAGTTTTCAGTAGCCAACTCAAACTATAATCCCCTACTTGCCATTTTTCGTTCGTGGGGTTTCTCATATTCCAACTTCCAGGGAAAAATTTTATGGTTAATGATTTTTATATCGTTTGAATAGTTACTTCGAGTAGAAATCATAAAACGGTATGAAAATGGAACTTCTTTTTTGTAAAAAAAAGTTGTCTTAAATTGTTAACATTTCAATACATATTTCTTACCTGACTAATAGAAATTTATATTGGAATCCAAACACCTGTGTCTATGTACGATATATATATCGACCGTGAATATGGAAAGTTGGTAATATGATTCAGTTGACTTTTGGAAAGTTGGAAATATGATTTTGTTGCTTAAGGTATGTTCTAGTATGTATGCATTGGAAAAAGTCTGTGATTTTTTTGGAAAACGCGTTTCATCAGTAAGCGTAATGAAAACGCAATAATGATAACGCGATGGCCACATCATATACATAAATGGTGTCTGATCAATTTTTTTAAAAAAAATCTACTATATTCATTTGTAGTACTAACTTGACATAGAAAAAAAGTTCTACTGCCGAACATTTTTCCAAGTCCTTAGAAATCAGGGCATTGTAAGACAACTTGTTGTGCATAGGTATAACACCATTTCAACAATATTTCGATTGTCCAAATAGGTGAATATAAACTCAAGTCGACTTTAAAAGCGTACTTGTGTGATATGCAACTGCATGAATCTAAAAAAACATACTGCTTGGCCTAATCGAACAGAGGTATTTTTCAACTCGAACCGAACCCTCCTATTCATAAAACCGTGACAGAACCATAAATTCATATTTTATTACCATTCTGCGCTGAACCATGAAATTTGTTATTTTTTGTGCGAAGGAGTACCATTTCACGTCACCTCACATCCCTTTTGTTTTAGAGTCTACCAAAATATTTTGCCTTTTATCTGAGTTAAATACAGCTATCTAAGATGCACATGACGTTTTTTGTGTGTACATTATCCAGAGTTTAACTCTGATGATTCGAGGAGAAGCCATCTCTGTTCAAACATGCACGAGGAAAGACGCCACAAGTTACAAGCCACCGAGAGGGTTTCTTCCAGCGACAGGCATCATTAAATTTTATGACTTCTGTGCTTGTCACACATTGCCACAAATATGTAGCTCTAGCCACATACACATGCAGATGCACATATACATACATACACAAAAAAAATTTCCCCGCAGCTTCGAAATGAAATGAGATTTGCCGTCCACCCATACCTCACCAGCAAAAAATTGCGTGAAGAGTAGTGAGTTGACGTCAACCCCCGCCATAAGAAAAAATGGTTATATTTGATTCGCACTGGGTATGTATGACCAGCAGATAAGATTATAACCATAAGATTTTCCTGAAGTAATTCATACACTCACATCAAAGGCTTTGCAAAAACTTTCTCCCGCCTTAAAAACGGTTGATGCATCAATTCAGCAAAGCGTTCCAGGGTCAAACAAATGTTCAATTCCATGCTAATCTGTTCAGTTGTAAATATTGAAATTTTCAATTCAGTTGCAACGAAAACGAAAAAAATAGTATAAACCTGCAGAGCGGCACGAACTTTCAGAACAATCTTCGTAATATATAACAGGAGGTAAGTAGTAGAGTGACAAGCATGGCTATGTAGGTAAAATTATGCCTGTTGCTGGAACAAATCCTAGTCACTGGAAGACGAGCCGATCATTTCATCCCTTTTCAGCGTGTCATTTCCAGATTGTAGACTGGATAATGTACTAGCAAAAATCTTCCGTCCTTTGTTTCGCTAAATTTCCTAGTAACAATATTTACCGCCGAGAGGATTGCTTCCAGCGACAAGCTTAATTAAATTTAACGGGGCTTCTGTGCTTGTCACATACTGCTACAAATTTGAACGTACATAACATGTGTCATTAGTCAAAATCATGTGCATGAATTCAGCAAATATATTTCCTGTGTAGCTTTAAAATATCAGATTTGCCATTTATCATTACTCTGTGCCGAAAGTTGTGCGAGCAGTAGTTAGTCAATGTTAGTGAAAGGAGATGTTCACACATTTTTTGCATATGAAATATGGATTGATGGCAAATCTGAATTGTCCCGAAGTGCACAGAAAAATATTTCAATCGCGAGTATGTGCACTATTTTCTTCGAACATGTGTATTACCATACAACTAAATAAGTATCTTTGTATTTAGCTAGACCTATTGATGTTCATATGTATTTGTGGCAGTGTGTGATAAGCACTAATAATCCAGAAAAATAAGTATGCTTGTGGATGGAGCAATCCTCTTGATAGTACATATCCGTTCAGAGCAATCAGTTGCGACAAAACATGCAATACATATTTTTTCTTTGTACATAATCGAGGCTTTTTGGAAATGACATGCTGAGAAAAGGAAGAAAGGTTGAAACTCGTCCTCGAGTGACAAGGGTTTGTTCGAGCAACAGACAAAAATAGGGGGGATCTGAGAACTGAGCCTGCGTATCATGGAGGCTGGTATTTTTTTTGCTTGACTTATGCAAGTAAATAGATATTACGTGGAAGTATGTATAATTTTTTTGCAACCTTCAAAAATTGATGCCTAAATAATTCATTAACTAATTCCTCATGTTTTTCACAAGCCAAGATAGTGCGACGAGTAATAGGTCCTCGCAAACACGCGCAATTTATTTATTGGCATATTATTTCTATGCATTCACACATATATAGAACCAGCTCACATAAATGCCTACATAAAATGTTGATGAGAAACGATATAACTTGTCCAATGCCCAAGCCAACTCAATTTTCTCCTGTATATTTCATCTTGCTTCAAAAAATTCAAATTTTTGTCAGCCAGAAAATAATTACTTCTTAATGAATCGGTGCTTGAACTGAGCGGGATGCATGACATGCAGGTTTAAAAAAAGTAATTCATATTCTCAAAAAGTAAGCAAAAACTTTAACATACTTTCAGCCTTTACAAATGGCTGACGTGTAATGAGCATGGAGATCATATGTTTTTAGCGTTACTAATGTAACCGTGACTTCAAAATTTTATGATTTCTAAATTTTATACAGAGGTCAGTTATTAATTTGTCAGTTTTTTTACTCTGATCACAGCTTTTGCAACTACCAGATACTTTGTGAAATTGCTTGTTGATACTAAAGCCGTCTGAAGCGAAACAGAACTGAAACAAATCGCTCTGGTACTGATTTGACAGAACATAAAACGCGACTTTAATTGTGAATATTTAGTTGTTATAATTCTGATACTAAGACATGGTGCATTCATGGAGTCAGACTGATTCCAGTCCGTGGAGGAGGCAAAGTCGCACCCTCCTTCTGGTTTTGAAAGCCACGCTCGCAACATAGGTTTTAAAATAGTCTGCATGTCAAACCGGAGGAATTTTCGTATCTCGAAGCCCTAATATTCACGAAGGACAAAGCGTCGTGCTATTAAAACCACCCTATTAAGATACTGTGAGGACTTTCACCTTTAAAATTAAATTAAAAAGTTTTTTTTTGACAGCGACATTGAATTACACTGCATATTTGCAAGATACCCCAAGATATTTACATACATGGATCAAATAAGCTTCTAAAGAGCCATACGAAAAAGTCAATGAGCAAAAAGCACTGGTTCCAGCTTCCCCATTCCCTAATATGCCTGCTCCTGGAACAAACCCTTGTCACTCGAAAAGGAGTCCACTCTTTCTTCCTTTTTCAGCATGTCATTTCCAGATTTAGGCTGGGATGATTTACAAAGAAAAAATATTTCATCTTCTGAAGCATTAGATCTCCCGTAAGAATATTTATCGCCGAGAGGGCTTGCTCCACCGACAAGCATACATAGTTATTTTTCTGAAGCATTTGTGCTTATCATCCACTGCCACAAATACATATATGCACACCTATATGTAGGTCTAGCTACATACAAAGGTATTTATTTAGCTGCATGGCAATATGTGTACATGTACTAAGAAAAATGAACGAATAGTACCCAAATTCTCGATTGGAATGGTTTTTTGTGCACCTTGGGACAATTCAGATTTGCCATCCATCAACATGTCACACCCAAAAACAGTGTGAACTCCTACTTTCACTGACTATAACTACTGTTCACACAAGTCTGGGCACAAAATAATTGATAGATGGCAAATCTGATATTTTAAAGCTGCACAGGAAATATATTTGCGTATTCATGCACATGTTTTTGACTAAATCTACCCTACATATTATGTTCGTTCAAATTTGAGGCAATGTGTGACAAGCACAGAAGTCTAGTTAAATTTAATTATATCTATGAATGGAAGCAATCTCACGGCGGTAAATATTGTTACTAGGAATTTAACGACACAAAGGATGGAAGATTTTTGCTAGTACATCATCCAGTCCACGATCTGGAAATGACAAGCTGAATAGGGATGAAATGATCGACGTGTCCTCCAGTGACAAAGGTTTGTTCCGAGATTTTTTGGCTGTTCAAAAATTTGTGATAGTTGGTATATCAATTATGTGTCGTTTTTTGGAAGTTTGCAAGAAGGTATGATTCTCCAGTATAAATATTTACATGTACATATTGAGTCAGGAATGTTAAATGTACCTAATAAGCCGTACACCGGTGTATTAATCAATGAGAAAACAGCATAGCTTCCCTATAATTTTTTGCCTGCTGCTGGAAGAAACCCTCTCATCGTAGACGAGACCACCCTTGCTTCTTTCTTTACACAAATCCTTTCCAAGCAACAAGTTATACTCTAATACCAAGGCGTCAATACTTACATTCGTGAATATCTAAAGCCGTATGCCGGTCTGATGTGAGTGACAAGTGCAGCTCAGCTTCCTTCCCCATGAAGTTAGTTGTATGCCTGTTGCTGGCATAATCGCTGGAACAAACCCTTGTCACTCTTGGACGAGTCAACCCTTTCTTCCTTTTTTCAGCATGACTTTTCCAGATTGAAGCCTGGATAATGTACGAGCAAAAATCTTCCTCGCTTTGTTGAATTTAATTGCACTGTAAAGATATTTTCGCAGAATTTGAGAGTTTAGTAAAAGGCTAAAACAATGGGGTGGTGAAGTGGTGATAAATTCATTTTTAAAAAAATTGCAAATTTAATGGCTCACATCTGTAAGTGCGGAAAGGTATAAAGCCTGCCCACATTGAGTTGCGTCGAATTTATGAATAGAAAACAAGCAGGGGGGTTGGGTCTGCATTGTTCCCTTCTCATTTTGGTGGCCAATATTAAAAGAAAACGTTTTGTAGATACGTTCATAAAGCATATGAGGCTGCAAATGACATAAGTGGAGTTTTTAACAATTGTAAGCCTCACGAGATATGCAGCTTAAGAAAGGAAATTGGACAATGTGAAAACAGATTTTTGTTGCAGCCTCACACATTACGCATGGATATGTTCCTTGCGTTCAGTAATTGGAAGCGTTGGAGCACTGATGAAAATAGCAAGATTGAGATGTGGCATCACAACTTCCCAACTATGACATATAACGATTATTAAACACAAATAATTTGAATTTAAAGATAAATTTGCTGGTATGCCATATCTGAACCCTAAACTGACCTATAACAAAAACTAATCTTTCACTGAAACTGCGACATTTAACCATTGAGCAATCACTGAGATTTGAAGATTCCTTTGTAAGCCAGAGATTTTTGCATGCACTCTTTTTTGGAATGCTTATTATAAATTAAATTATGAGAAAAATCATGTCGAACCTCTAACAAATCCAATACCTACATTCATTTTTATCATTCGTGGTGCGAGAAAGATTTATTGGCATGAAATGCCAACAATTAGAAAGCAATTTACTTTTTTCGTAAACGATAAGATGCATGTTTGCATCATTTGTACAAGTCTAACTTTCATTCCAATCTTGCACTTAACATACATAGATCCAATTTTACCCTTATCCAAAGTAATCAGGAACAAACTTTTACATAAGAAATTATGCTAGTTGTTTAGAATATGAAATACAGGTTATATGGTTATGGACCAAGATATGATTTTTATTAATCTTGGTGACATATTCATTCCATGCTTTTTAAATGTGAAGGATTTTTTGAAAACTTGCTTATAGCATATCAATCTACTGACTAGGTGGCCCAAGTTCAAGAAAGAAGTACTTGTATTCTAATTTAATTGAAAGGGACTAAGTTAAATTAATTGTGATTTCGTTAGTTGACTATACAAGCTTGTTGACACGGTTTATAAAAACGGCCTGCAGAAACTACATATGCAAATATGCATGCCATTGCCTTGTCATTTGCGTCAGCGTGCCAGTCTCACTTACCTTTTAATTTTTGGTTGCTGATGAAAAAAACTTCTCGCATTAGCCAATCACGTCTCTTGTTTCATGTAGCTTTGGAGAAAAAGACAATTTGTTTGCAAACTTTACTCGGATAATGTACACCAAGAAAGGTTCCTTCTATTCATGTGTTTAACTGGCATGCAGAAATTTTCACAGAATTTGGGCAAAATAGCCTTTTGTCTGTGGTATATTCTACTCTCTTTCAAAAATTAAGATTTAATGGTTCTATAAAATGCTAACTGCAGTTGTGCTGGCATATTAAAAAGAATGGAGAAGGTATCAACGAAGTACAATAGCCTTGTCAGAGGGGGTTGCTATTTTTGATAGAAAACTGGGATATTCCGATTTTATTTTTGTGCTGCAAGTAATTAATGCATTGTAGCTAAATATTGATTGCAAAAATAAAGGCAGAATGCGGTACGTCAAAATTCTGAGGGGAGTTGTACAATTCTTCATGCATTATTATGCCCCGGAATGTTGTGATTGCGGACAGTACATATATTTTGAGAATGCAAAAGCAAGCTGGTAAATAGCATTATCATGTCACAGAACTTTCCTATTGTCACGTCAAGTTGGATTTAAGGCTTCAAGTTCAAGTTGGACCCTTGAAATTGCTTCCAGGTCAATGTTTTAGTCTATATTCACCATATTTACGTATTGGAAAGAACTAAGGAAGTAAATAAATGTATGTATAATTAAAGCTGTGCGATATGTACAAAGGACATGGGAAACACCAAAGAAATTATGTTGGCCTAATATGGCCAATTCCATATCATAAATACTCCGCCAATGATGCGCACCCTTACACAAAATATTGTGTGAAGATTTCGGCCAAGCTTTGACTAATGGTTGGCACATTTTATATCAGGTATGAATGGACTTATATGCTCATATAAGCAGTTTAAATGCCGGGCTCGGGGCAATGTGCTTCACACCAGGAAAATCTCTGTAGTCCTACGGACAACGTAGCAGTATGAATATGATAAAGAACGCATTAAGCAAAACCTTTTTATATATTGACTTGACTTTCACCTTTGATTTTGAAACAATCGGTAACAATGACATCGGACAAGGCACTCATAAATAGTATTCGTGTGAGAAAACGTATACATTGCGTCGAGTTTTGATTTTCTACATGAGCCATTAATGTGAAATCAAGATATCCGTTTGCATGAAGTATCGAGATCTGGTTTGATCTGTGCATGCGTGTGAAATAGTGCACCCCTATGACAAGGATAGCTCTTATCGTCAAAATTTTTTGGTCTGATAAAAGGAGGATGAAAGAAACGTTTCTTGCCGCTGGCGTTCTTCCCCTCATCATGCATTTCTGCATTCAAAGTTCCTCACAAAATTAGTAAACATTTGCTCCGGATGATGAACAAACATCCAAGGAAGCTTTGTTTTTGAAAGGAGTTGTTAATTATCCTGTAAAAATGTGCTTGAGTATGAGCACATTGGCTGACAAATTGCTTTGTGAGTGAAGACGATATGCAAAGAGGCAAGAGAGTGGCGCCAGGATGACGCATACCTTCTCCCTTGCAAATTTGAGTATTGAAAAAGTCCATTCCCTTGCTTCATTTTACTATTGAATTATTCTTCACAAGTGGCATTTAATGGTTAAGCGAGGAAGGGTGGATTTTGAAAGCTCACTCTTGCATTGACTAGATGAAAGGACAATTCGGGGCTGTACAATTCCACTAGTAAATATTATGGACCTCTTTATTTTGTAGGTTATATTACTATAATGCGCTGAACTATTAGTGTAGTTATGTTGTGTACTTAGCTGGAGACGAAGTAAATGCATAGCACCTCACAACTTCCTTCTTAACCATTGCCTTCGATGTAGCTAGAGCTGCATATTTGTAGCAGTATGTGACAAGCACAGAAGTCTCATAAAATTTAATTATGCCTGTCGCTGGAAGAAACCCCCTCGGCTGCTTCCACCTACTTGTCCTTTTTCATGGCTTTATGATCAAAGACGGCCTCTCCTCAAATCACCAGGGGTTAATTCGGGACAGTGCACCCACCCGCAAAAAAATCTGCCTTGTAGATACCTTTTGCAGCCGCAGTTAATTCGCATAGATAATAAAAGGCATGTTCGCAAAGTTTGAGAGTCGAGGAAGACTCTTAAACAAGAGCCGCGTTCGTTAGGATAGTTAAGTGCAAAAAATGCATGAGCAAGAAACGGCACAGGCCAGTAACAAGAAACTTTTGTTCCATATCTTCCTTCCATAAGGTTCAACGTCTTTAAAATGAGAACTGTGATTATCGCAGGTGCTGAGGTACACTACTTCACTCCCATGCTCAGATCAGATCTTCATCTCTGTGCTACAAATATCTTGATATCAAAAGTAATGATTACATAAAGACTTTGAAACTCACATACAAGCCAGGTCTAATTTCATGTCAGTATTCCTAAATATTTTTAAAATGAATCAAGTTATAATATCAGAATAAGATTATTTTTGAACGTAATATTTAATAAATTGCTTGTATTAATGTATGTAGCGTTGAGCATATAAATTCATTCATGGATGAAATAAGATGCATCAACAATTTACAATGACCGGAGAAAGTTTTAAAAAAATCTTTGACTAGAGGATATTTGACACGAGAATATTTTTGTGAAAACATGCAAGTCAGGTATTCCGTACATATCAAAAATACGATACATTTTTTGCTATCTGGCTGTACTTATCACGTAGTCGGCGTTGACTAACTACTCTTCACTCACACAATTTGTGCGTATGAAATATGTATGGATGAATGGTAAATATCATTTTTCAATTTGCAAAGACAAATATAATAATCGCGAATGCACGTACAAGCTTTTGACCAGACCTACTCTACATACATATTTGTGGCTGTGAGTGAGAAGCAGAAAAGTCCCATAAAATTTAATTATCCCTGTTAGCTGGAAGCAATCCTCTAGGCGGTAAATATTGTTACTAGGAAAGATGAAACAAAGGAAAGAAGATTTTTGCTAGTACATCATCCAGTCCACAATCTGGAAATGACTAGCTGAAAAAAGTCAGAAAGGTTGACTCGTCCTCCAGTGACAAGGGTTTTTTCCAGCAACAGGCATACCTTTGTATGACGATGCTGCGCTGTGCTTGTCTTTTGTCACTCACTCACAGAAGACTGGCACACCATGTAAATATTTATTACTTGGTACATATCTGATTATAACTTGTTGCAAATGATTAAAAAATGGTACAAACTATTAATCTACGTAATAATGTACCATCTGCATACTAGATCAATATATCATATATCATCAAGTTTAATTCATACTTTAGAAACTAAAATGTTGTGCAAGCTTTTAGGTCCATGCAATTAATTCATTCGATGAATTATATAGTTCATCCATGAGTTGAGCAAACGTATTTGCCGTACTACTTGCGTTCAATTTTGTCAGTCATGAGTACTACAAACTTGTGGCTTTAAAGATATCTATTCAGTTTTAATAATTGCAAAAAAAGGATTCCATAAGAAAATTTAAATAGAAAGAAGTCATTTAGGTGAAAAATAGTACTTGCATATGAGCAAAATTTGCCAATCTGCAAATATATATATTTATGTTTGCCCCCTGCTTTTCACTCGCATTCATACTTTCAGTTTTTAGGCAAATACTTTCCTCATGTAAGTTAGTATCTAGTACATATTTATTAATTGTGATGTAGAATGTACACATTTAGTCTTAACTTACTCACTACCCTCATTCGACATTCAAACTGCCGGAAAATGTCTTTGGAAGCTTTTTGATATTACATTATCCAGGCTTCGATTTTTAAATGACATACAGAAAAAAGGAGGAAAGGGTTGACTCTTCCACAAGTGACGAGGGTTTGTTCCAGCAACAGAAAAATTTTTATGGGGAAGCAGAGCTGCGATTTTTGCTCACATTGGCACACGGCTTTACATTCTTTACATACCTCATTGAGTATGTTACTTAAGTATTACAAAAGATTACAAGTTTCTGCAGACATTTTTGAGAAATGATAGAGCAATTACGTACACATACGTACTTTTTATCTTTTTAGATAAGCTAAAGTTTCTGTCACATTGTTGTAGATGTGTATGTATGTAAATTAAAGACATTTTTATAAACGAAACAAGCATCTCGTCATCTCAATTTGATGAAGAGATGCTTGTTTCATTTGATTGTGCACATAACTATGCATCTACCCTTGCAAAACGTTACTCTAAGATAATGAAGTAGTCAGTATATTTTAATGATTACAGGCCAAAGATAACCTTTCAATTTACAACTACAATTGTACTTTTCCAGCCCTTTTTCAAAATGATTTAAACATCTTGAATCGATTCGTCACCATACCTGACTTCTCATTGTTGAAGAAGATATCCGGTGTCCAAATCTTCGATCTCAGCAGTGAGCTGGAGATACTGAATATGCCCAAATAAATGATCGAATTCAAGCCTCGGATCCACCCATTCTTGCCGAAACAGCAGCTGCACGGAAAACTGCATTCGCACATCATCCACATTTTCAACGCTTCGGAGATTTAGTCCAACTCTGACGACAACCGGGCCATGTCCTTGGGCGCTTGGAGGACGCATCGTGGCGTCATAATGGCTCTCCTCCAGCAACTTATGGAGGATCTCGGCCTTTTTTGGCCCGGATTTGATCCCTTTGGAGGCGGACTGCGTCGTGCTGGCTCTGGCCTGAATGTCGGACTCATTCTGGGGATGGGCGGCGGTCAGAGGTACGCCAACACACAAACTTGGAAGAAGGGCAAGGAGAACGAGTAAGGTCACCATCAGGATATCAGGGATTATGTGCTTTTGTAGTTTGCTGTGGGACTTTTCATTTACAGGGGAAAAGTGAGACCAGCAGTGAACTTTCACATTTTGTGTGGAATCGTAAAAAGGAGGAACTGCGAGACTTTGAGTTGATGAAAGAAGGTTGCTTGCAAATTACTCCTCATTTTCCAAAAAAATTATGTGATTATCATAATTAAGCTTCATCTGGGTCAGGTAATTTCTCATGGGGCTCATTTATTCGTGCTAATTAATTCCCGGGATGAGAGATGTGTTTTGGATGATGATGGATCATCGGTTGTCAGTTTTATAGGTAAATATGTAATGCTTCCACTTACTGGCGTGGCTTTGCCCATGCCATGCTCGTGGAAACTACTTGTTTCAGGCTCAAGAGTTTCATGTGGCGAAGTAAGTATGCACATTGATCATTGTTTGACTTTTTATAACATTTTAACACGGGATTGTATTTGACACTGTTAACTTTGTGCATGTGGAATGTTGGTCATCACGAAGTCAAATGTGCAGGACTCCTACTAATGCGCATGAATAATGATCAATGTGAGTTGGTATTGAAGAGCACAAGTTTGATATTTTATGAAATGAAAACGGAAATTTTTCATTTCTTTTAGAAAATGGACAACCTAACTTTTCACTTTCGCGTCGGGAGTGGATAATGTGTTATCAGTAGTCTTAGATTGCCCCTATTTCTTTACCACTATGTTTGAATGTTAAGCCTCACATTCTTTTACTCTCTGTATTGTATTGTCGTCCAGTTCATTCTACATTCTATTCTCTCCCAATTCCTGTTCATAGATCTTCTGGTAGATTTGTCCCCAATAAATAATTACTTGATATCGTAATTATACGTTCAACCTTTGACCAGGTTCAACCATTCATTACCGCATAACAAAACAGATAAAACGAACGCACAATCTACTTTATGCTGCAAACAAATCAGAATCATGCTCTAAAGATCGCCTTGTCCATTTTTGAACGCAAATAAAACTTGTGTATTGTCCATTTACTCAAAAATAAGGAATCTCCGTGTCCGTTTCCTAAAAACCCAAAACTTACCTTATCCCCTATATCAGCATGATGAGATCAATATTATGAAGACTATCATTTTAGGCCGTTCAATGGAGATGCATGGTAAGAGCAAAAAACCGTGCGTGCTGTAAAATACGGCAAAAAAGTATTGCTCGTTGCATGCAACATGTTTAATTTAGATTTATCTTGCGGTAATGCAATAAGCGGAATCTAATGCTTCGTCGGAACTGGAAAGTTAGCAACGTGCCTATTCTGAAAAATATTTCTACAATTCTCCCCACTTACATTGTAAATGAGCCTGTGACAGATATTAGTAGGGATTATTAAAAAGCAGAAAATCCAGATTTTGATGTTTTTCCACAGATAAATTTCTTATTCATAGAACATAGCTTCCATAATACACTTCCAGCCATGCCATTGCCCGTTTTCATCTCAACAGATGCTGTTATCTCCCCAAATTTTATTTTGATAAAAACTTGCTTCACAACACAATCACAAATATTTATGGAGAAAAAACAGGAAATTGAAGCAAAAGCTTGAAGCAAGGAAACATCTTTAAAGGAACTTTTAAGCTTTAAGCTTTTAAGATTAAGCTTTAAAGGAAACATCTTTCAACCATGTTAAGTAATTAGTAGAACGTACAAAAATTACAGCCGATAACCGATCATCAATATTATGACTGATTTCATGAAAAAAGTCTTCGGTTTCAACAGTTCCTTACTAGGTACATTCAAAGCGTCGTTTTTGTTGAAAGTTGAAAGTAAGGTGTATTTAAGGAAGATACACTTTGACAACCACGGGGAACTCTCTGCATATATTTTACTTCAAAAGTATGTATCATCATCTGTCCATCCGTTGTGCAATGCCGTTTTCGAAACTATCTTTGAAACGGTAGAATGTAAATCGAATCCTTCTCGTATTAAAGTTCTCGTATGCAAGGAGATTAGCAATCCCTTCCTGCAAGCAACCCCGAAAATTATTACCATGGCTAGCGCTGCTCCGTCGAAAAGGAAGCTTTTGAATCCGCACATTGTCCCGATTGTCTTCGTCCGATTTGCTAGGGAATCTTGAGAAAAGACGGAGAAAAGGATATCGTTTTTCAAAAGTGGGATGCATCACGCATAGGTATTCATTCAGCGAGGTTTCTTCTCCTCTCTCAAAGGCTTTTCAGCTCTTTCCTGTCACCATCCTTCATCTCATCTGCATATCCATATCGCTCATCAACCACCGACAATGAGACAAATACCTGTAACACACATTTACAAGACACGAGCTGATTACGGAGAAAAATTGCTGATGAAAAATGCTGAAAATAAAAAGTGGAAGATCCAGTTCAAGCTGGATAATACTACGGTAAAAGTTTAAAAAATACCAGCATCATTTCGTATGACAATTTGATTCCAATTATAAAATTAGACATACAAACTCATTACCTCTTTTATCGAGGTCGTGGCAAGACGACTTTGACTAGCTTAGCTAGGAAATAGAACTTTGATGAATTAATGAATGCATGCTATAAAGATTACAAAGGAAAATTATTTATCGGTAGATAAGCATACATTGTACTTTAAGTACAATCCACCGATAAATAATTTTATAATAATAATAATATGGATGCATATGATTATGAATATACTTTTTTTGTGACATCATTTGTTCCCATTCCAGTGGCAACAAAATTATGTACGTAGGTGTTTAGATAGGCCTTTCACAAGAAATTTGGACATAAAGGTTAATATCAGATTTATTTTAAAAATTATACTCTCAATCAATTCCTATAAAAGGAAATTTCATTCCGAAAAACGTTGATTGACGAAAAACACCGGCCGAGAGTACAGTTTTCTCTGCATGTGCCATTGCTTTTCAAGTATTTGGGGTGAAAGCCCATACATTTTGCATTACATAATGATTTTATTATTAACACTTTCTTTCTTTCCTTTTATCACCACCAACATTGTTGCATTGCCCTTTACATTCATTGCATGTTAGTAAAAGGAATCCTGATTCACGATTTCCGATTTTCTTCTCTTTTGTCTTCTGCTTTACTATGAGCTTAGGCCTGCAAAGATTCATAGATGTATTATTATGTAACATGGGAAAATGAGCACACAGTTACCAGCAACAGCACACAAAGAAAAAGGACGATGCTGATTGGCTGCTCGTCTCCCTTACCACAACCCGTGTGTTTTTTTTTTGTCGACCGTTGCTTCATTTTTTGAGCGGCAAGGCCCAGCCTCACTGCTCTCTTTTCCCTTTGACAGTTTATGCAGCTGCTGCTGCTGGGACATTTTTTGTGTTTGTTTGCATGGCCTGTTGCTCGAAGGGATATTTCTTCGTCCGTAATTTAACTGATTTTTTATACAAAATTAATTACAATATTTTTAATTGAGTGATGTAATGGGAAGACAAGGGTCGTCTGTGAGGTTTGACGACGCCACTGTTTATCAATTGAATTTTAAGTAGTTGACGAGGTGTAAGTGTAAAAAAGTTTCTTTTTTTG
>JAHZMY010003774.1:0-16704 GCA_027743915.1 Seira sanloemensis
GTTTTGTCTCAAGCGCTGTTGGTTGGCTTCTGGAGAAAGTAGAAAAAGTTTCACGACCCTTGCTATTCAGAAAAATGGATTACACGTCAACAGATGTCATTTGAGTTTCATCTCCTTTGTTATGGGCAAGCGGCATAAGTCAGGTGGTTGGTCCGTAAAGCGTACCTTGTGATCAGTGAAAGCATTGAAGTGGATGGGAAAATTCCTTTTTTTATGATATGTATTTATCCTCTCGGATTTTCACTTTGATATGTTGTATGAGTAAGTATGTATATGGAATGTTGAAAATAATCGCGGATTAATTTACCTACAAGGTACAAGACGTTTTATTACTAATTGCAGCTACTGTTTAAAGCATTTTTAGTATAAAGCACAGAAGGAAATATTTTAATATAATTAGGATAATTATCACCCGGTAGAGTCACCAACGTGACCCGAATCTTTACGCCCCAGAGGGAACAACCATAAGAGGATGCAACAACAGTAAACTATGGTTACTACATTAACGAGAGGGACATTGACCCTCTCGTTAATGTAGTAACCATAGTTTACTGTTGTTAAAGTGGATGTGCATCTTGGGTGTCTCAAATAAATGTATTTACAAAATAAAAGACTTGTTTGGAGGACTAACCTCCCCCGTGAGGGTGGAGGCTCCAAGAGGTTTATTTACTTTGATTAGTTAATTGTTACTTGGTTTATAATTTCAATGAGACAGGATTGGATTGAACAGAAGGCTCAATCCTAATAATCCTGGTCTGAACCTATTGGATTCTAAAAGGGAAATACATGTATTCGGGTCTTGGAATGTAATCCAGATGATGGAGAATGAATAGATTGATCGATGTGGAATGGCTAGTCCCATCACTATTTATACTCCTTTGTTTTTTCAAGTCCAAGCATTAACTTGGATTTGCGAATGCAAAAGTCTTGCTAAGCCTAAACCTCAAGTTTTTCTCAATTGTGTCGATTTTTCCTCTACTCCAGCTTCATCATTCGCGGCAGGATGTTGCGGGTGATAAGGCTTTCTTGGACAGTCTTTTGCTGCTTTTTGTGCAAATTATTACCATGGATTTTGGCATTGGTATGCCATAGCATGTAATTCAATTATTCAGAAGGAATTTTTGAATAAATATTTCAGCTGCGGGCTTACGGCCCAGCAGCTAAAGAGATGCTTTTATATCACAATATAATGAAAACTGCGTCGCCATACGTAATTGCTAATATTCGGAACATGTAGGTAATTTTTAAAGTTCATACCAAAGGGTATTATTATTATTTATTTAACAATTGCCAGCAAAAAATTGACTCATAAATCAATGGCTGGGACAAATGGCTTTTGCAAATAAAAGTAGCGCAATTGCATTTGAATGATTGAAAAATACTATTGTGATTGAACGAACGGGAAATTCTAAAAAGTCCTCATTTCAAAAATATTAAACATCAATAATTCATGCCACATTTCAAATTATGAGCGATAAGTATTCAAAACCATGAAACGTGAATATTTATCTCTTCAGAAGCAACAAATATTTACAATTTTATTGCATACCTAATTATTTATTTAAATAGGTTGGAAGTTTAGATTTGCGTTCACTCAATCTTGTAGTGTACCACCCCCACAAATTCACACTTTAAAAATTCAGTTATGTCCCGCTGACTGACTTACAATGCTGCATAATGAATGCTTCCAAAAAGTAGCTTCGGAGACACTTCAACTGTTTCCCAAATAGTCATTGAAAATGATAGGACACCAAAGAGCATATCCTTCTCACATTCATTTTGGAAATCTAATCTACCTAAATTATTTAATGCGAAACTAACAAGCTAATATAAGAGACTTTTCCGAGACAAGAATCAACCACATGTTGAATGACGTCTCAAGTGGTGTGGTGGTTTCACGTAACCGGAGTCATGTTCCAAATCCCTTCTTACTTTCCCCTTTTATATGCAACGTCGTCTTAGCAGCATGTGAATCCTTATAGAATAACGTTAGACACACTTAAAACCCAAACCGCAGTCATGCATCGTTCCGACAGTAAACTCTGAATTCTGAGGCATCACGAAAAGAAAGCAATGGTGGTGATGCAATGAGAACATCATAAAAGGAAGTGACATTTTCTCTGAAAACGCACACTTCTTTGCAAAAGGAAAACATTTTTGTACTACGTGGCTCTTTCTCATTTTTTACAGATAATGCAACTTCAACGTCGATGCAACTCTTTCAGTTGTTACCCTCAAAGCCGAAACGAAACGTGATTCGTGAAACATTAAACGTAAAAATTACGTAATAAGAAGACAACCGCATCATCTCACACCCTCCAATACGGCAGTGCATCTGAAAGAGCAAGTTTCTTTAACACCCGAGTTTTAAAAAAATGAATCGGTATCTCACAAATGGAATGATGGGGGGAGAGTATGTATGCTTCTTCACTCAAAACAATTATGAATAAGCTTCATACTTTCATGGGACTACAATAGGTATTGGGAGGCAAAGTGCGCTAGCTTATTATTGCTTACAAATACGTTATTTCCACCAAGAAGAAGGTAATATCGGTCTTTGCCTCCCCTCGCCAGCCAGGGCAAAAAAGAACACAAGGCAACAACGGCACAAACCCAGGCGAGAATATAATTTTGTACGCCACCCAAAAAGCAATAACGCTTTCTCCCTCTCTCAGTTTCGTGGTGAAAAAGCTCAAGCTCTCGCGTAAAGATAAACTCTGGCATGACTCAGGGAAATGTGTACAGTCAGTCGACAACTTGCTTCAAGTTGAGATGTACGACAAGCTGAAAAGGCTCTCTCTCTCTCTCGCTCTATTCCTCATTGCATCGCACCGTCTGACGGGAGCGTTGTGATCATTAAAAAAACTGAAAGCATATCATCATTGCTCATTGCTTTCTCCTTCACAAACTAGTTTCCTCTTAAACGAGAAAAAAGCTTTACACAGTTTACAAGAAAAAAGACACGCAGCAGAAAATGCAACATCTTTTGACAAACGGTTGAAGAAGGGTTTTTACACAGCGTGCGAAAGCTTTCCCGTGTGCTGACAATTCATTTCCGTCTTTAGTGAAGTCAAAAAATGAACAAGTTCAGTTGTACTTTTGCCGTGCTAAAATGAGGAAAGCTTTTTGTGCTCCTCTGCAACACATTTAGTTAATCATTGATTGAAGAAGCATAACATAATTGTATTAGATAAACGACTTTTAGATCAAGATTTAAGTCAGTGCGCGAATATTAAAACTTTAATCTTATCTCGGATTGTAAATAATTCAGAAGCTACATACATTACTTTTCAGACATACATCAGCATGTGCAAAAATCAAGTTTTGATTACAAATCGAATTTAGCGTGTTAAATTTGAGACTCTTGATTGAATTTCTAAAAGCTTATTTGTCATCATATAATCTCTAGAAATTCAAATATTTTTTGTGAAAACCTTGCAAGTACGATCATTTATCTTGGTACGCTGCATTTACATTAAATATTAAGAGGATGTAAGACATAAAGTCGTACTACACTCGACTAGTTGGTTCGACGAGAAAGTAAGAATCGTCTCTTGTAACTCCGAATTCATAGCATCAGTGCAAATATTTTGAAAGGCAAAGCCATGCACGGCACACAGTGAAAGTGAACATTTTTTCCTCTCTTCCTCGCAGCCCCATGTTTGTGCAGCTGGCAAACGTTCATCTTTGTAAAATATCAGAATGCCCCTGAGATGACATTTCGCTCGGCGTACCTACTCCTACTCCATTACATCGACTCTTACTGGCTGTAGCGCAGCTCAGGACAGTACTTTCTTGTTTCCGTCAGTCTAGCAACTTTGGAAACAGTCTCCATAATTGCCTGTTATCAGTATTAATTCACTTTTACTAACAAGGCAGAGTTTTGGAGTGAATGAAAAGTAATCAACGAGCCAACTTCCGCACTTCTCAACTCCTTACAACTCGTTGACAATAACGCTTCCAAAGCCTAAAGGAGAAACAATACTGTCATTACACCATTCAACCCGGAATATCTCTAGTGACAAATAGACTTATCCGTTTGGTGTAGTAAAAGCATGATGGCTTTCTTTGAATTTCTGCGAGTGTGTGTTTCCTGCAAAAGACTGTGTATCTTCACCCTCCTCTCAGTCCTCTTGCTCTTTGGCGGGGTAGACGGACTCAAGAAGATGCATGTTGAAAATGAGTCCAAGAAAGGTAAGATGCGAGGCGTAGTTTTGACATTAACTTTAGATTTTTACCTAAAAATTAGTTTTATTTTCAGAACTTTTGGTAAGAAGTAATTGAAGTCACGTGGATAATTAAATCATCGCAATAGATAGTAAGTTCATGAACTCCTCCTCCACCCACACATTCTTGGAGGGATTAAGAAAATTCAATATACGTTTTGATAACCAAGTGCTCAACGCTTTCCTGTTTACTTCGCCCCGGAAATGCATAATTAAGGAGACTTTCCGTATTTCTCACTACGCAGTTTGGGCTTGTACAGTACATACAAACCTACGGTGCATATCACTACATTGCCTCTTCCCTCCTTTCCCAATAAATTGGCAGACATTGATAAATTTCTGTTGTGATTGTGTCTGCCACTTGAAAGCTTCCAAGAAGAAGTTAATGATTGATGCAGCCTACATCAGAATAAATAGAGAATGTGGATGTTGTGATACATGGATTGGAATGGGAACTAACACCTACGCCTAATAAAAAACTACAGAAAAACATTATTTTTCCAAGTAATTTCACCTACACAAATATGGTTGAGTTAATACGCATTACAAAACTGAATGCAATTTTCAAGAAATGAATGAAATAAACGGGCAAAAACAAATATGCCTATCTAAATAAAAATGCGTATAATTATAAATACTGCACAAGATCAAATGAAACAAAGTTGTTAAAAATAGGGCAGGGTAGAAAAAATATAAAAGGAGACACCAACATTAATTAATTTCTAGTTGAGGATACTCTTTACTAACATTATTATTAAGAAATGAGGAATGAATGAGCGGAGAAATTTCTGGTAGACGTCTTTTTGTGACTCAGCCTTTTCCCCAGTTTTCCCACAAAACCATTTAAGGAATATCATGAATTTCACCATAGGGTTCATTCCTTTTTAAGACTGTGCGTGTCTCCAAAATGTAGGGAAAAAAGTTGTGGAAGGCAGTTGTACTCGCTGGAACGAAAATAGTAGTAGTAGTTGTGTCGTTGATGATGATGTCTCTTTTTTCCCGAATGAGTGACTGACTGAAGAAATACGTGACTCTTCCTGAATGACTCCAAGATTGTAGCTGCGTCCCCGTCCCTTTCCACTTTTTATTGTTATGCATTCATTTCTACTTTCACTAAGCTTTTATTACAAAATATCATGGCATTTTTACAGACTCACTTTCAACTGATGCTGATCAACAAAAGACATTTTCTTGTCTTCTGCTGCAGTCTTCTCCCTAAATGGGAAACTTTTATACCTCTTGATTGACGGGTGACACTCATTCCGCAGAGGAGCATCCGGCTTTTAAAATTAATTGAATGAGTGAGAACGCATTTCGCCTTCCAAGAAATTAATTCCATGTGCCAGGGTGCAGTGCAGTATGAAAAAGCTGCAGGATCACACTTGTTATTAAATATTATACACACGGTATATATCAAAAAGGAAAGTTGTTATGCCCCTGACTGATGTCATATTTGTAGACGAGGCTTCACATGAATCTATTCGTATCACAAACTTCCATATACAAATATATATTTTATGGGAGAAGCAGTAGTATGGTAGCACTATTTTTACAAAGCCAAAAGCTTTAGCAATCCAAATTTAATAAATAATTCAACGCGAAAGTAAAAGTAAACAGAAAAGGTAGTGGTACTTACATTGTTACATTAGACGAACCTTATAACTCAAACGTTTTCAAGTTGACCTTTCATCATCATCACCGTAGCCCTTAATGATATGACTGTACTGCAACTACTTACAGTTAACACACACCTCCGGGTATGAGCCCATCATATTTGCATGCAAAGCTCTTCTACTGCATTTCAGCCAAACTTTGGCGGTGGAATAATGTCAAGTACAAGCCCGTGGGAAGCTTACATTTCATCAAATGATTAGTATAATAGGTCAGCAAAGTTGAATATGAGGTAGTCATATTTTGAGAGAGATTACAACTCACATAGTAATCAAATAAAGTATGTTAAGCTATTACACATGATTATTATGATATTATGATGTCGGTTCGCTGGTTTCCACTTCCTCATCGTTTTTCTTTGAAAAACCTTGAAACATAGGAACTGTGGCAAAGGCTCATGTGCTATTATTAATGCAATCCATTATTACAACGTGACTCTACGCTTTTGAGTATGCATGAACGACTCCTTGCACTAGAAAATATACATTCAGCTGTGGATTTTCCGGTTTCAAATATGCCACGAGAAGGTCTCTTCGACAATGAGTCAAAAGCGGAAAAAAATATTGTAGGCGCGCTTCCATATTCCAAAGCTTGAATGACTTTCAGCTTCTCCCTTTACAACTTTCTCAAGTTTCATATTTTTCCCAGAGTTTTTGATCTTTTCAAAGGGTAAAAGGGTGGCTATGAGTGAAATCGACATTGAGCTTGGTCTAGCTTCGGAATAATAAATATGACTTGCACGGACTATTTCTGTGTGTCTTCTTTTATGCAGCGGTGAGCAGCTAACTGGTTATGAATTCATTTCTTTTTTATGATATGATAGTTTGTGCGAAAGATGATGATGGTTATGTAGCTCTCGCTATTATGGGGGATCGGTGCATTCCATATATTTCCCCTACGTCACAGTCTGTTTGGTACTTGTGCGCTTCCGTACTTTCTTCTGACGGGAGGGAATA
Source organism: Seira sanloemensis (assembly GCA_027743915.1). Lineage (NCBI taxonomy): Eukaryota > Metazoa > Arthropoda > Collembola > Entomobryomorpha > Entomobryidae > Seira > Seira sanloemensis. The sequence goes on from JAHZMY010003774.1 coordinate 6,854, forward strand.
AAGGAAGTTCGTCCATTTCTTGAAGAAATGAGGACTCTTGAGATTTCTCCGTAGGCACAACATAAAGCCGCCGTCTTATACATACATTCTACTACTTTTTATCCTGTTCTATGAAAACTCAAAATCTCTTTCCTAGTTGCAGCTAGGAGGAAAAAATACAAGAAAAAGATATCCGAAATGGGCCATATGATGAGAGCATTTCCTAGGATATGAAAATGGAAATAAAAATAAGCAAGAGAAGTACAATAGAGAGAGGGTTTACCAAAGACATGAAAAAATTTGACTCCCATTTGCCTTTAGCCACATTGTCATTGTCATCAGCACAAGTGTCACAAAAGCTACCCAAATTGTTGAACTCTTTATCCTAGTTTTTGTGGATATCGCATGAATATATGTATTTCGTTTTTTTGCGTTTATGTAATTCACTTTTTCAGTTGTAGCCTTGCTTACAAAAAGCAGTTATAGAACTTTTACTTGCCCGACTCCCTTACCATGTTAAGCGAAAAATGTCAGAGGCAAAATGTTGGATTATTTGGTTCAAGATAAATGGATTTGTAGAATATATGAGAAATGTTTGCAAGTTACCTAGTGTGTTTGTACAGTTCATGTTTCCTTACATATGTGAAGGAAAAAATTCTGTATTTTGTAGTTCAGCAGGTCAAAAATAATTAGGCTAATTACATTGTTCAATGGGAGAGGTTTTAAAAACAAGACTCAAAATCCTTTCTAAAAAAATAAAATATTTCCAGTGAAGTACTTTCCCTCGAAACGAGTTCGTCTTCAACTATTATTTTAGAAAAACTGAGTAAAAGGGATACGGTGTAGCACGTATGAGCATAATACTAATACATATCTGGTAGAGACATGTATTCCACTCGGATCAGGGCGAAAAGCGCACGCAGACACAATGTGAGTACAACAATTCAATTCCAACCCAATCAGATTACGCAATTCAATCAATGGCTTAGGATAACTTTTAAGTAAATTGAAAGGGATGATTGTGCGAATGTTGTGAATCGTCGTGTCGTTATGTCCTAGTACAGCATTACACCCTCACGTGATACAATGTACATATGTACATACATATTTATACTTCTCAGTATACTTAACAAATACCACTTGGCTGTGAAAAGGGAAGGAAACGTACGGCTTGTTATTGTTGAGAGGAAAGAGAGAAAGGCAAAGTGTGATTCCTGATAAGGAAATTGTAGCGGAAATGGTGCACAATGCAATCAGTTCGTATTAGCCGTTCTGAATTCCAACATTGTATACTACGGACACATGTATTTGTCGATAGACTGTCATGTCATTGAGAGCGACAAAGGCCTATTCTTCATCCCGTTTCCCATAGAACATACTTTTTTGTAACTGTATTGAGCTCAAATTATGTATAAAAAATTGAGGGGTGTCATACATAAAGGAGCCGAGTTTTCAGTTTTCACATGTTTCTCTTTCTCCTGCCGGGAGCAATATGTAAACTTTCTCATATTATTAAAAGTACAAGTTATCTTCCTGTTATTCTTTGGTGAAATGTAACTTTACTCAAAGAAGAAAAAGTTAAGCTAACAATGCGAAACTGCTCCCATTCCTATTCCGTCTGATCCATCTTAATGCGTTCCCATCCTTTTTTTGTCGTTTCGATTGGGACAACGCACTTTTCCCTCCCTTTGCCCTAACATTGATACTACTTTCGGGGAACATGCAGACTGCCATTGGTCTAATGTATGGATGTAACCTTTTTCTTCAAATAAATGGAAAGTGCCTTGACTATAACTTTGAATCGTAAAATGGTAAAATTTGTATTCAGCCTTGGAATTTTATCAAAAGTCGGGACGAGAAGAGGGAGAAAGAAGAAATGCATAACATTTCACAAGGAAATGGCATAGTTTAGCTGAGAAAATTGAGTTTTTCAATCTGCAATAAAGCCAAGGAAGGAAGCTACTTTATCGAAACTTGGCTTTAGCACCTTTCAACCTGGGTTCAGAGTACGTAGCTCAAAGTCTCTACTCTACTTGATTGTACATCCGCCTTCCAAACTTGCTTCAACCCCTTTTCTACCAATGACTTCACTTGCACTTTTGTGAAATACGGAGCAAATGAAAAAGTTTTGGCCGGCACACTAAACATGTTCCTTTTTCACCCTTTATCAAAAACCGACAGTTTCGACTGACTCGCAATGCTAAGCACAGTGGTTCTAATAATTGTGCCATATAATTTGTAAGTTTATGGCCAAATTTTATATAAGTATGAAACATGAAATTTTAAAGCTAGAACATAAGAATCTTTAAGCCAAGTAAACGGTCTTTGCCCCTCCAAAAGGAAAACTTGTAATATTTGATAGTAAAAATCCAAAAGTTAACTTTTTTCGGAGAAAGCTACAAACTGTTGGTGGACCTAATTCTCAATGGCTATGATGTCGCCGAAAAGTCTCTGAGGTTCAAAGATAAAGTGGGCCTACTTTTTTCTACTGAAATTTTGTTACCCTTCTTTAGCACTTGGCACGGAACGTGTGCTTCACATTATGATATACTAGATTGCAATGCAAGCCTTTAGATATTTTGTAAGGAGTGCATGAACATTCACATTCACATGATGATATAGAGTATTTTTACTGCTTCTGATATTGATCATTTTACCTCGTAACTTTGTCGATCAGTATATATACAGTTGTTCCGTATTGCACTTTCTTCAAATATCTTCTTTTACGGATTTAGTATTATGCTTTCCAAAATTTCTTTTCCCACACCACTCTACTCCCACAGCTCCACCGACACAAATAGTGGAAAATACGGAGAAAACACCAGGCCCAAGAAAAAACATAAGGTTCGTCGAATAATGGTCTTGATACGAGTGTCTTCGTTGTATGTTGTACAACTGCAGTTTTTAGTGTTTCATAATGACAGTTCGTGTCGTTTTTTACTTTCGCCTGAAGTCTTCATCTCTCTTTTTTCTCAAATCCCTCTGCTCTCAAGAAGGTGCACGATGCAAGGAAAGAGAGTAGAATGGGATATATTTTATTCCAAGGTATTGACTTCTTATGACTGTGTATTTAGAAGAAAGGTGTTTTCCACATCTGTACTGTTTTACCCTTGGGAAAATATAGTGTAGTAGAAACGAATCAAGCTCTAATAATCCTTAAACTATAGAATTTTTATCACATTCGCACATGTGAATCGAATTCGTTAGACGTAAGAAGCCGGAAAAAATGCAGCAGTGAATTTCATAGAAAAAAGTTAAGATGAGGGTGAAAGGGGAGAATAAAAGTGCATTTTTCTACGACGCAAAAGATTTTGGGCCACCCTTCAAACATTGCTTTAGCATTATGAATATGACGATTCTAATCGTTAGAACGTAACCCTACGGAACGTATGAACAAATATGCATATACCTTTGCCTAATAGCACTTTTGCATTTGTTCATTCCATTGATCATCCCTCCATACTTGGGGTACAACGCTGTCCTTTCTCTTTGCCTTTCACTGCAGTCTCATTTTTTTAAAACTCTGTCAAACAAAATGACTTTCATTTTTAGTGTATCCGTGTGTTATAGCGTAACGTTTTAAACGCATGTGATTTTCCAAAGATTTTAATGTGCAGAATCATTTCCGGGTTTGTCTACTTCCTCCTTGAATGAGATGGTACTCGATGAAATACATTTGTCTATCGCTCTACATCTAATTTTGCCATCGACCTGAATCAGAGTCGGATTAAAATGTAGAAAGTATATTCAGTGTAAAAAATGCGATGATTTTTTGCTAGTAGTAATGACAAACAAATTTCTTTGTAAAGACAGAAATGCTTTGAAAGTTTGATATCTGTTCCCAAAACCCAGAGAAAAGTTTTGACAAATGTTGATATACATATATGCATGTACATGTACTTCCTAGTATCCTTTGAAGCTTGCAGTCATCAATGGAATGAATGAAATATGAATTCCAGGGTTGTGACATTCATAACAAGAGCACATTTCTGCACCATTCAATAATTTACAAGCGGCATACTCACGTACCTATGCATACGTACATGGAAAATGTGGAATTCCCTAATTACACAATTTCAGCATGCTCCCCAGAATCAGAGCAACTGCCATTAGCAGAGAGCAGTGGAAAAATTTGCTCCCGCTTTTTACCCTTTCCTGATCGATTTTTACAACTTTTTAAGAGCAATGTTCTGATTTTCATTCTCGACATGATCGACTTCTTTCGAGAAATGAAGGGAGACAAGATGCTTCATTCACTTTCCTTCGTTTCTTGTCATCCTTAATATCTGTCATCGTGAATAATAAATCAACACTAACTCCCTTTTTATATTCTGTCTTGATATTTTTATTAGAAGAAAATAGGTCTCCATTATTTCTCCTTTTCTTGTCTCTTCTCCTCCACGGAACCTATTGTGTGTGCAACGAAGATGAAGGCAAGCGTATGAGAAAAGTAGAAAGGAGCAGCTACATATTTTTTAGCCGTGCCGTTAAGGAAATAGGTCTCAATCGTAACTCTATACTCACAAAAGGTGTTCAGCGCTTTCTCATTGCCATTGCTCTCTGAACAACGCTCTGCTGCTGCTGTCATTCTCCAAGTAGCAGCAAAAAAACAGATAGCGGTACGAAGAAAATTTGAAGAAAGCAGGGAATGAAGAAATGTATCGGAATGCAAGCATGCATGCTTCTATTGATGTCGCGTGACAGAAGTCAAAAAGAGAAGACATACTTTTGTCTCCAAAGTACAAAGGAATGTTTCGCTCTTGCAACATTTATTTATGTATGTTCGTACTCCAAACATACAAAAAGGCCAAAAGACAAAAGGCATCGTGGCAAAATACAAGAAAAAAAACTGTGAAAAAGCCCATTCCGCATTGGCACAGACGACATAAATCTTGCAGTGATTTAGACTTTCTCTGTTGCATTGCACTAGCACTTATCTAGTATCGTCTACCACAGCGTGGAATCTACTGGTTTTTCTAACTGCTACACAGTACTACTATCAGGCCATTAGAATGTCAATGCCAATGTCAACCACCTATGAAAATGGCAAAAATGCCTGTCAACAGTCTCATTGATTTAGTGTAATCGCTTTTGTCTCAGAAATGTTTTTGCTCGAATATGATAGCAAAATATCATAAAAAATTGGCTTAAGTAAGAAGGCAAAGAAGTCATGCCACCAGTTACAATAAGTGGGCCCCACATATTTTCTTTGAGAAGGCGTGAGCAATTTTCTCGAAAATGAATTTAATGGATGTGGGCTAGTGTGTGATGTCGCATTTGACGAGTATTTGATTAGCTCCTACTCAAATGTTTCTGTAATGAAGCAATGGCGACAAGCAGACATGCCCGTAATTATGCATGAGTTGTTCTCTGAAGAAATCCCTCATGCTTTCATATCCCTAAACTTTTTTTCCACGAAAAACAAGCAAACTGTATTTTACGTACGTACTTTGTGCGATGTTTCAAGGAAAACCACGGGGGTTGGGTGAAAAAAACCGTAACAAAACAGTCCACGCCCAAGCGGATCATGAAAGAATGCACTTGTTTCTAATGAAAGTAAATCTTTTTTGTAAAAATATTGACTGCCAGAGCGATCAAAATCCTCAGCCAGTCGTCGATCATTCCCGCTTACATCACACACAAGTCTTCAATCTTTTTTATGCTACACCTATAAAAACAACCTTTCTCCAATTTATTTTCACTTTAAAAAAACTTTTTTTTCGAATCTCTATTTTTCCAAACTTTATTTTTATTTACTTAACCGACTTCTTTCACCATCTATTCATTCTCCCAAAGAAAGTTTTCCTCTTTCCTTCAAAGTTCACACGAAACGAAGTAAAATGGAAACATGCAACGACCTTTCTATATCTAAAAATATCTTCAAGAAAAATTCGTAGTCATAAAGGAGGACATAGAAGAAAGGGGAAATCTGCGGGTTTTTCTTTTCCACGAACCAAACGCGTTGTGTGTGTGTTTTTTCTCCCCTCTCGCCCAAAACAAGTAATTTTGAGGTTTGCCAAGAAACCTAGAAAAAAGTTTTTTTGCCTTTCTTACACCAGAAATCTAACCTCAACATTTTCTGATACACCGCAAAAAAGGTGGGAAAGGGCCTACTGATGACATAAGAATAGGCGAAGCCAACCACCTTCCAGGGACCAAGTTTTCTCCAATGCAATCTGGTTAGCAATGTGGAATGATGATACGGTAAAAAATGGGAGATCAATAACACATCAGAACATCAACTCACCTAAGTAGCAAGAGTTGGAAGGAGAGAGAAAAAAACATTGCAAATGCTGTATAATGGCGATCGCTAAACGTAAAAATAGTTGTTGCCTTACACCACCACCACCACAGCAGAAGAGGAAGAAGAAGTACGATGCCCTGCTCATTGCTTCCTCAGCATCTTGAGAAGAAAAGGGAAAATGATCATTGTATCACCTTTTCCGATTTCATCCATTCCATATGTTTACGTCCATGGTTTACCCGGAATTTTTTGTATTCTTTTTCAGTTGCACAAGAGTTCATTCTAGCGTGCCAACACGTTCCATACAGAATAAAGTTTTTTCTGTGGAAACGGCAGAACCATTTATACTCTCTGCATAACTCTAACCAGAAGGTAAAAGCTCTCATGTTTCCAATGCTAAAGTCAACTCAAAGGTGAAAGAGCTTCCTCAGCATCTTGAGAAGAAAAGGGAAAATGATCATTGTATCACCTTTTCCGATTTCATCCATTCCATATGTTTACGTCCATGGTTTACCCGAAATTTTTTGTATTCTTTTTCAGTTGCACAAGAGTTCATTCTAGCGTGCCAACACGTTCCATACAGAATAAAGTTTTTTTCCTGTGAAAACGGCAGAACTATTTATACTCTCTGCATAACTCTAACCAGAAGGTAAAAGCTCTCATGTTTCCAATGCTAAAGTCAACTCAAAGGTGAAAGAGAAAACAGTTTTGTTTGTTGTTCCAACCCTGTACGACGGCAAAGTTTTGTTTCCTTTCATAAAGGAGGTTATGTCACCGTTTTCACCACTTGCTCAAAAAAAAAACTTTCCCCTTTTAAAGTCATGTTTCCTCACTTTTTTCCAAGTTAATAAGAATAGGCAGAAAAGGAAAATAACCGCATTGATCATTTGCTTAAAAGAAAGATGTAGCCAGTTTTTTTCCCTTCAGCGTTTTCCAAGAAGGGCTTCAGTCTCTTTCGTATGAAAAAATGTAAAGCAAAATACCTTGTGAATGTAAAGCCTCAGAAATATATACGCATTTCTTTGGGAGGAAAACTGGGCAAAAGAGACGTAACGAGATGAAATGAAAGAAGAAACCATCCTCTTCTCATCATCATCCTTCTCTTTTTATATGCTTTTAAACATTACTACTTACTATTTTTCTCTGCGTTCCTCACTCATATCTTGCGAGTTGAGTAAATCCCACACGAGTCGTTCCATCTTTATTCCCTAACGTACTTTCAACTTTTCACCATTTTCTTACTTCTTTACTTTTATTTTTTTCTCTGCGATTCTATTTTTTCTCTTTCTGCATACGTCTCTATTCTCTTTTCTCATTCCAAAGACGAAGGAGAAACTCTTCCGCCTGTGTATTTTTTCAGGGCGTACAAAAAATGCAAGAGGCATGAATGCATTTAACAAGCAAAGCCAAAAAAAATTCCCAGTAAGCAAAAAATAATGCAATGTAACTAAACAGAAAAAAAGTTTTTTTAAAGCGTGTGTGGCACAAGTATTTAGGTAGTAAAAAGCGTGCGGCTGTGTCTGCATGGTATGTATTCTTCAAGCGGTGGGTAAAAAGAAAAAAAGTTTTCTTAAAAGCGTGTGTGGCACAAGTATTTAGGTAGTAAAAAGCGTGCGGCTGTGTCTGCATGGTATGTATTCTTCAAGCGGTGGGTAAAAAGAAAAGCGATGAGGTGAGGACAAGAATCTGTTAGGTTTTCTCAAAGACTCTTCAAAGGAAATATGTGAATAGCTTTAGATGCCTTTCAGTTTGAATAAAAATAGACAACGCAAAGTATGTACAAGGAAAAAATAACTTTTCACCTTCACTTTGCCATTCACATTGTTTTCGTGCACTTTATCACAGTGCAAGCAAGAATCTATTTTGCCGAGAGGAGGAAAAGCCGCAACTGCTCCTCTAAATACGGGTGAAAAATAGATGATGCAACGGAAATAAAATATAACGTCTTTTCTTTAAAAAATGGCGTTTGGCACGTAGGGTGAAATGACACGTTTGCAGGAATATGGCTGCAGAATGGAAACAAAAGCAATGATAAGAAGAGAGTTTATGTCTGTCTTAAAGATCGCAATATTTTGAAAAACACTTCAGTCGAAGGTTGTGAATGCGTAAGGTCGTTTTACAACTAGAATAGGTATGACTGTAGACATGTTCTGTAGCAGATCGCCCAGTTGAATATAAACGGCTACAAAATCCAGAGTTCCGTGCAGCATTCCGTTTCACACCTAAAAGTAGAACGCATCCAATATTCCAAGTGTTTGGATGAAAACAAAAGGAGCTTTTTGGCGTTTATGAAGATATATCAAGTACATGACTTTTTATGCTTTTTACTTTTTCATCGAATCTTTTTTCCACCTTTTCTCTTTCATGTGCACCTAAGCAATGATAAAAGGAATGGTACTTTGAAGTTCACACTATTTCGATTTTGTTTGTGAGGCAGGGGATGCTTGGAAAAGGTGAATTGGAGGGGAACTGTGAAAACATTTTACCCGGAGAATAGAAGTAGTCGACGAGGTTGTGCGTAATATTTTGCTTTTGTGACACACAAAATTATTAGAGAAGCAAACAATTCGCCATTTTCAATATGAAGATATATCAAGTACATGACTTTTTATGCTTTTTACTTTTTCATCGAATCTTTTTTCCACCTTTTCTCTTTCATGTGCACCTAAGCAATGATAAAGGGAATGGTACTTTGAAGTTCACAATATTTCGATTTTGTTTGTGATGCTTGGAAAAGGTGAATTGGAGGGGAACTGTGAAAGTATTTTACATGAAGAATAGAAGTAGTCGACGAGGTTGTGCGTAATATTTTGCTTTTGTGACACACAAAATTATTAGAGAAGCAAACAATTCGCCATTTTCGTCTGTGCAAAAATATATTTTAAAATGTAGCGATATTTTCTCATGAAAGTAAAATCTTTTTCAAAAGGTTCCATGCAGTGATATGCGTATTTTTTAAAGTTTGCAATGTCTGTGTTATGACATTTTCTCAAAAAGATGGTAAACATAAACTCGTGCATATTTTTATATTTACCGTCACCTACAAATTCAAAATCTGAATGAATTTGTCAAAAGTGCTGGTAATTTTGTATTAGCCTACTGTGGACTAGAAAAGGTACTGAACTTAATGAAAGCTATTTCTTCTTTTGAGTCTTAAAACGGCTTATCATCGGAATGAGCATCATGCTTATAAATAAGTAGGTATATGTATTGATACAATATTTATACAAAGATTCCGGGCTCTGCTCAAACATGTAGTTTGCAAAACACAAACTGCGTAGGCAGTTTTATTCCAGTGGCATCTCTTCGTAAATGGACTATAAAAGGGATCAAAAGGATAAAAAGTGATAGCTATTTTGGTTTTAAGCAATAATCCTGACCACTCAATGTTTTATGAGCTGAGAGAGAAGAAGAAAGGCCTCATTTTTTCATCCTCTAGAGTTCTTTTGTTTCAAGCTAAGCTTTTATCTGGGATGAAGAGGTGCGTGTGTGCACCAAAATGTGAAAATAAGAAATATATCGTATCGTATTTGCACGGTCAATGTGATTTATCCATTTACGAACGCGGGTTTTTTTGTTGCGAAACTAAAAAGACATGAAATGCGTAGGTGCTCTCTAACACTATGAG
>JAHZMY010003775.1:0-14242 GCA_027743915.1 Seira sanloemensis
ACCAAGCCTTGCAGCAATGCTAGACCCAACCAAAGCGGTACTTTCTCCATCGCACATATTTGCATTTGGGACTTTGGACTAACAAAGATTCAGGTAATTAATGTAAACAAAGATAAAATCAGATCCTGATGTTATTTTATTTTCCGACGGTATGGATGCTTATCCCATGGAAATTCCGATACCAAACAATAATTTGATGTGTCTAACTTCAAGAGTTATGCAAAATACACATTTCATTTTGATAAAAAATACGTCTTTTGCATGTTGCATGGGTAAAATCATTGCATTTTTTCAAGTTTTTTTATATGTTAGATAATCGCTATGTCGGTAAATATAGGTAATATTTTTGGCTTTCGGGTGCTGAATTACATCCCGCTCTTTGGTATGTACAAGTCATATTTCGGATTATTTAAATAATTACGTCGTGATCACTGCTTGACTCTGTGTTTTTGGAGGAATAATAGTAACTTGGAGGAGGAGGTTGTTTAGTAGCAGCCGGGGGCTGCGCCGTCTGCGACGACTGTGCGTTAGTTAAATCTAATATAGATTTTTTGAAATATTGTGTAATACCTAGAAAATCACCTTAGATTTAATTCTGGCTGATCGTTGGGTTTACTCGCTGGAGCAGACATTGTAGAATTTGGAGCTCTCCTTCTGTTCGTATTTTATGAAATTGTCATATATTCCCCCAAATAGCTCATAAATGACCACCCGCTGCGTTGCTAATAGCTCAAGTAAAAATTAACACGTCTCATTTCATTTTTCATAGCTCTCACCGTCCTCAGTCAGTACATTTCATGAATCATATTTCAAGTACCTTTTTCTTATTTGTCAAATCAGATTACATTACTCAACAGCTTAGAACGCTCACGTTGCCTGCGTGTGCAATACGCATTTGAACGACTGTGCGTTAGTTAAATCTAATATAGATTTTTTGAAATATTGTGTAATACCAAGAAAATCACCTTAGATTTAATTCTGGCTGATCGTTGGATTTACTCGCTGGAGCAGACATAGTAGAATTTGGAGCTCTCCTTCTGTTCGTACTTTATGAAATTGCCATTGTAAATATTCCCCCAAATAGCTCATAAATGACCACCCGCTGCGTTGCTAATAGCTCAAGTAAAAATTAACACGTCTCATTCCATTTTTCATAGCTCTCACCGTTCTCAGTCAGTCAGTACATTTCATGAATTATATTTCAAGTACCTTTTTTCTTATTTGTCAAATCAGATTACATTACTCAACAGCTTAGAACGCTCACGTTGCCTGCGTGTGCAATACGCATTTGCATTGAAAAATGAATTCGAGCAGTTCATGTAAATATAGTACTCAAGTTCAAACATTTAAAAATTCACGTGTACATTATTTACGCACAAGTTGTCACAGCAAGTTGTGCTTCTAAAACAACGCGCGTGATCTCCAAATCACTTGCTCCATAGTCATCACATGTCTATGACAGTTATCACATTTCGTGGTTTTTGAAAGGGTGGGGGGCCCTATGTGCTCACATATTTTAAAAAGATTAGCTAATTTTTTTCGTACTTTTAATTTTTCTTGGCTTCTCAATAGCATACAGAGCCATTAATAAAAAAGTAAGTCATCATAAAAAATATTAGCCCAATCAAAAAAAATGTGTAACACAACTGCAGTGTACCACCACCACTACCACCACCACAAGATCTGCATACTCACCCGAAAATCTCTGCGCCTCACTCACATTGTTATACTTTTAATGGAGCGAAACGCCTAATTAAAGTTAATTGAATGAGTGCAATGAATCATTTGAGTCCATTCCAAAGTAATTGCTAATTATGACTCAGGGTACGTCCCCAAAACGAAAGTGTACACGGCTGTGGTTCTTCCCTCAACACATCATTAAAAGCTAAACATTATGCCACCATGAGCTTTTTTTAATGTAATACGACTTCGTTTTGCATATTCATAAAAATCGTTTGAACACATTCACTAATAATTGTGTAAGGCCAAATGACTTTTAACAGAGTAACACAAAGTAAGTACATATTTCTAATCCAGATCTCCTGGCTGGCCCACACCTGCTCCATCATAAAAATTATGCTTGAGTGATTGCAATTTCTGTTTACAAGTTCACTGTCCAAATTTTTAGAGAAAAAATAGTTGTGTTGTAATAATCGTACACTTGATCCAATTGCCATTTAAAAGTAATTTGAATTCGTTTTTTATTACAGATCACATAATACCTATATACATACATATGTATGGAGGTACTCCAATCAATTTAGTCAAACCTGTAATTATCCGTGTGTAATACAATTTTCAAAAAATGAAGTTCAAATTNGGTACTCCAATCAATTTAGTCAAACCTGTAATTATCCGTGTGTAATACAATTTTCAAAAAATGAAGTTCAAATTGAGCTCTTGTGCGGGAGCGCAGATAGTGAAGCAATTCATAAAACACATAACCATTGTCTAGCTCATTTCTCTTATCAACACTCTCTTATCTGAATGTTAAGCCGTTTTAAGCGATTTAATAATATTTTTTTTCGAACTTGATGCCATGCACCAGTTTACATCTCATTGCATCATTTAGCTATGAAAAAACTATTATATTTTTAATTGAAAATGGCCTTGTTATATTAATTCTTTCTTATGATGTCTTTATTTTGACATGGGCATCGTCACCCCGTCGTGCTCTAGCCAATACAAAAAATATTAAGAATTGTCCCTAAAGTTTGTCGTGCGTAGCCACACACTCACACACAATTGTTGTAAATTGAAAATTGAAGTCAATACAAGAAATTTGCTCTGCTCAAGTTGACGAGGTGCGTGAATTATCGAATTATATAATTTTTTATATCTACTTATACTCCCGCTTGGTGCGTGTCTACGTGACATTGCGTTGATAATAAAAAATCGAAGGTAAATATACCACGTATACATACACAAATGGTTTTAACTGAGAGAGCTCTAATTAAAAGTACAATTCTAGTTATTCAAATGGAATTGGTTCGTTAATTCCATCTCGATCTCAGTTCGTCCTTCGTTAATTCCATGAGAATATGAGAAGCGTGCGATTTGACGGTGAGCTGTACATACATACATACAAAGTTGGTAATGATTATGACGATTTTGTCTTAATGGGAAATTCTCAGGAATGCCTTGTGCATGACTTGAGACAGATGAGTTATCTGAAAAGGATAGGTGCTTTTTTAATGAAAACTTGAAGCGGATACTATTTGAAAGTACGCATAACAAAGTGCGAATTACCTGCTTCAGACAAAGATGAAAGGGAAAGATTGCACAGAGAGAACAAAATGGTGACTGATTTTCCTTTGGGAAAAGGGGAAAAATGAATGGTTGAAAAAAGTCTAATTTGAAGCTCAAGAATAAGAAGAAATTGAGAGAGAAGTGATCGTTTGCATATACATACGTTATCTCCGATTTAAATCTAGCTCAATGTTTACTCACCGTTTAAATTCCAATTAATCTTGGAGCTGTTAGCCATAGCGTACTTTCTTCTGGCGATGACGTAATGAGCCCGCGCTAGCCAAGAGATGATATAACCAGATAAGCCAAGCGAGCACGGGACAAATAGTCATTTTACATAAGCTACTTTAAGACCATATAAATCAAGAGGATATTTAGTGTCCAACTAGATGAAGGATGTGAAAAATCAGTCAACAACCTTTAAAGAATTGATTCAAAGTATGTGTACCTCTAATCTAAAGAATTCTGGATGATGCAATTCTTTTACGTGCGCAGTCGCAGAGCATCAGTGCAAGTACCGAATTGTCCTTTAAAGTCTCTCAATTGATCTCGATCTAGACGCCTTCAGGCGGGGCAGAGGTGATGTGGAAATAAGTTTGCCGAGTACCTAAATTGCAAATATATTGCGAACCTCAAAAAACCCTTTGTGTACCTTTTTGTCAAGCTCTAATTTTAAATTTCACTTGAACATACGAACAATGGTATATTCGATTTCGATTTGATCAGAAAATTAATGAGATTCCTTACTTTTGGCATGGTGGTCAGCCATTCGTGGCAACAATGACTTGTATGGAAGGTGATACATGATGACATGATGACGCATAATGATTCACAATGACTTCTTTGATGATGAAGATTTGAGGATGTAATGCACAAAAAGTGTGAATGGAAGTAAGTCAACTGATTTGTTAAATCAATGCTAATTGTAGCGTGAGTGCATATTTATTTTCCAGTCCCTAATCAATTTCATCTACGAAAAATTTCCCATAAAGTTGAAAGCTTCATGAAAATCCTCCTCTGAGAAATGTGAATTTGACAGGTGGGTTGGAAGTTGGAGTAGCAAAAGTCCTTCACACTTTAGACTTAATGTGAATGAGCGAGTCACGACTCGACGAAATTAATTATTTCATTTTAATTATTTGCTTCCACTCTTGCCGCCTTCAAGTGGCAAGACACATGCCGTGTTTTGTGCCATAAAGTTTTGCAACATTGTTTGCACTTTGAAGTTGTACAATTTAAATGTCTATCACCCATTACATCAACTCGTGTTACATCCTTGTCAGTCATGTCAAATAGTTAAACTTTTTTTTACCTTATTTTGCAGAGCATCTTCAGCAGAATTTCATATAGTGACTTTGTATTGCTTTTAAAAATTAACACAAACTTCTCACTTGTTTTAATCGCAGTTATTAATTACTTTAGAAAATGATTTTTGCTCGAGCTCACAACTTTGACATTTTCCTGGGCAAATAAATTTTGACTTAGGTACATATTTAGATGACCGGGAACAAGATTTGGGTGACATTTAAAATTAAAATTTTTGATACTTGAGCGGTTTGGATCGTGACATGAGCTTTTTGGCATTTTTACTACCTTTTTGAATTCAACTAGTTTATTAAAATATTTTACTCCTAATAAGATTATGTAGTTTTGGTTTACTCCATTTAAAGTAGTGCCGCGTGCTGCATCCATTCATTAAAGGCTATAGCATCAGATCAAATCAGATCAAAGAAGTATGGCCATCTCATCATTATATAAATGCCTTTTGATCTGCATTATTGCTCCGTCAAAAAACAAGATTCCATTCCATCATTAGATCCCAATCGGTACACAAAACTATTCCTATTTTGAAATTCAGAGCCACTAGATCAAGTCAAATTGTTGATTATTGTTACGTAATAAATGTTTTATTATTTTGATGTGATTATCATATCAAATATCAGAGAGTGCTCTTATACATACAAGCCTGCCTGCCTCTCGGCTGGGGTTTGAAGGAATTGCTACATGGTGTCATGTCCCAAGTGTATGCGGTAGTGAAGCTCACATTATTATTGACTTTTGGCTTGCCAAAATGTCAATATAGGAAACACATGCCACAATTCAGACAGGGAATGCAAACATGCATATAATATACAATTATAATGTTTTCAATTTCATTCCTTCAAGAGTAATACTTTGTATATAGTTTTTTTGGGCTTTGCCTAAGAAAGCTCAGTTCATTGACAATAATGTTGACATTTTTATCAGAGACGTAATATGGTGCTCATTTCTTGTCACGACTTTGGATCAGGAAAAAGGCATCATCATTCATTACTTTTGGGGCCTTGGGAAATAATGGAATGAGGGGGATTTAATATAGTTATGTATGATTCCAAGAAAAATATTGTGATCGGCTCCTGCTGGCGTCCTAAGGCTGAAATGGATTTATAATGTTTAATTTAATTGTGCTTTGTTTCCTTCGCCTAAAAGGCACTCGATAATAGTCTAGATAGTGTGGCTTGTGGCATACCGGCAAAAGAAATTAGATGCTAATATGAGATTAGGTTGAAAAAATGAGCGTATTCAATGCTATTTTTAGTATATTTTTAGAGTTTCAATGGCACTCGCAACCAAATCGGTTTATTGTTGCATATTGCCTCCTCTGACATTCCTCATAATTCAATATCAGTTGACCTTGCCTCCACCTCATACTAACTTAAATGTCATGTGAGAAACACGTCAATTTATAACACGTTTAAAGTGCACTTTTCACGTATGTTAAAGGCGTCTACGAGAGGGTGTTTTCTGCTGGTGCAGTTAGAGACTTTATTGCAATTATCGTGTTTTCCTCTAGGATGTTATGTAGTCCGAACGAATTGACGGTTTTGCAATGTTATCTAAATTATATGCAGTGATAAAGGCGTAGTCCATTTCCGCCAGAGTTTGCAAATGTGTATGTATGACACGTCGAGTATTTCAATATTGCAGTGAATACCTAGATTTTTTCGATTCCATTTGTAAAAATGCATAAAATTATGTAATACCCAGAAAATCAGATATTTTGAATACCATTCCCTGTAATTTATGGCCTTTTCTCCGGTATTTGCTACTGGGCCAACTTTCCGCATTTTTTATGACTGAATAATTAATTCACTTCAATAAATTTTAGCATACTCTAAAATTGTTTTTCTACTTATAAATGAGTGAAGAGTGCTTGTCATTCGGTGACATTCTATAAAATACCATATCTATTCAAATCTTGACTAGTCTGAGTCAGTCACTGCACCAACAATTATCAGTAGGAATAGGAAACAGAACTGCATTTAGATAATTCAGCCTAAACCCTACCCCATATAAAGCCCATTAAAACACGTGTTTCTTCCAAGATAAGGCCTACCTTTTAAGATAGCACAAAAGCATAATCGACATCATAAAAGCGTCTTTTGCTCTGCTTGACACATTTGTAATGTACGAAAGCGTGAAAATATTTAATCTCGTCTAAACGCTTTTTATATCATGCGCCATTGGTGGTCTTACGGGTCATTGTTGATTACGCCGTGATTGCATTATATTGTGAGAGAATTCTCTCTGACAAGGAAAAGAGGGGACACCCTCTGCCATCAAAATCGACCATTGAAAATTACCTCAGCCGACATTACAAAGTTTGGCCTAATTTACTTGGTATCAAGCCAAATCGGAGTCATCAAATCAAAGCTTGAATGAAGCCTGTGCGCACTCAAATTCTCACCCTCAAATATTAAATTGATTCGAATTTTTTTATGACAAAGTCTCCCTGAAAATTATGTATGCAGAGGGTTTCTTATACACATATTTAACTTTAATCTTTTTCGAGGAATTGAATCGGCTGCGCCGCACTCCCGGAAATAAAAACTTGAGGCAGTGTGCCGAGCAGCTGCTGCGTGTAGAACAATGACGATAATGAGCAAGCCCTTTATAATTTATTTATATAGCAAATCTTTTCATTAAAAATGTTTAACGAACAATGAGATTGTCACATGTAGATATGTGTAAGAAAATGCTCGGGAAGAGCACAAGAAAAATATTTTTCTCGATCTGATTACGCACTTCTTTGAACCGGATAGGCTGGCATTAAAATTTATACGGACTGCGAGGGATGACAGTGACAAAAGTTACATACATATGTATATATTTTTTATACTGATACGAGAGTCATCCTTATTTAAAGGAATGTGATGACAAGTAATCAAGATTGAGATTTGCATGCATGTGCTTCCCTTTTGGAAGCCGGGCCAATCAGCTACATGCAAATAAATTGAAACACTTCAAATTCAAAAGTGTTAGGCTTTGTGTGTGGCGAACACATATGTATAACAGCTTTACGAGTTTTTCCTGAATGCCTCTAAATTGTTCAAAGTCTATTTCAACTTCTTCATCAGCGCTTAAAAATGATCCCATCCAGCCTTATTTATGGCTTTGGGGAAGGGCCACCATTTCGAAAAATAACTCTTTCTGTGCCCCTTTTTCGAAACCATTTTATACTCTTCTGTCTATTTTTGGAAAAATCGTCCGAGAGTGAGAAATACGAGGGGAGGCTAATGGCTTCAGAATGATAATTAATGTGATGCGACACAACCAAAAAAAGTTATTAGTAATCAAACCAGTAAAACATTATAATTTCTCAAAGAATTTTCAAATGTTGACGACTGCAATACATGAAAATTGATCGAGATTGCAGACAAAGATACTGATTAAATGGGTATGATGAGGTATAGCATTTGATTGCTCAATACGAAATAATTCAAAAAATCTATTGCTTCTCTCACTCTTTTTTCAATGTATATACCTAATCTCGGGCGTCTTTTTATGGAGCGAGCAGTTTGAAGTGTCGCACAGTTGCACTCGATCGAGCCTCATACAAATTGTATTTTACGCACGTAGACGTACCTACGTAAGCGCAGACATTCAAAGTTCAGCAGCCTCAACAAAATGCGTCGTTGGTGTCATTTGAAATACTGCTCAAAATCCGTAACATTATGACATACGATATGGCACAAGCCATTTGCAATCCGTGAGTCAGTCAACAGTCAACATTATAGCGTTTTTGGTTTCACATTTCCAATTCAAATCAGAGCAAACTGCAGCTCCACATCAAAAAAATCTGGTGCAGGTAGTGCTAATGTGAGGTCACAGCGAGAACAATGGCAAATGACAAATTCAAAATGTGCTTTTAACATTTAATGAAAGACAAAGCTCACACTTCCACCTCTCAGCAAAGAAATGGATCGCCATCAATCTCACAAAATTTTTAGGGTTTGGTCGTCCGAAACACAAGATTTTTTTTGGATGCATCGAAAAATGATTTATCAGGTTTAATTCATTTCTCCACGGTGGCACCCTTCCCATTATTACATGTGCAAAAAAAAACGTTTTTAATTTTGTTTCAAAGAAGCTGTAAGTTTGTCGGTATGCTTAGCAGATCATAAAAAAATTAGAGCTGGGAGACACATCACATCTCCATAAAAGCCAAAAGTGTAATAATGATTGTGGGCACCGTTGTGTTTCAAGTTTGTGTATGAATTATCATATTAGGTAGCAGCAGCAGCATTTCCACCTTATTGTAATGTGGTCATTATCTCTTCTGCAACATTGCATTAATTACCCTCGACTACACTCACTTGTGAATTTCTGACACGTTCGAGGCAAGGGAGATAAACGCGCTTGCATTACACATGGACGCGTTTCTGATAAGCTGAGTGGCAATAGCATTGAATTAGCAGTAGGTTCGAGAAGCAAATAAACTATATATTTTTTGAATTCGTTAATAAATTCAGCGTTAACGATTTACGAGCTCAGATTCACAGATTACGATATAGATTTTTGTGCATGCCTTCGAGCTGTACATTGTACATGACACATGGGCTTGGAAAAAGCGATCTGTGGTAATGAGGATGACGTTGACCAATATCAGATCAGATCAAAATGGCAAAATACATATATACATACATACACAAGTCATCGACTTGGTTCCCCAAACTTCATCTTGAAATTCACCTCAAGTGTGATCAAAAAAGAGATCCTTTTAGAAGAAAAAAAATCGACTCCAAGTTGATTTTTGGATGTCACAAGATGACTTCTTCCTAATTACGTCTCGTTGTCACAAACTTCTCCTTGCAGGTTGGACAATTATACGCGAAATCGAGCGGGATTGCAGGGAGGATGATGTCATTCTCATACAATTTGCTCATTCAGATTGTCATCCTAATTTGCCACTACTGATTGAACCCCAGTGAGCCGCAAGAAGTTCATTTAGAGCAAGTGAGCTTTAAAAATTAATTAATGTTTAATCAAGGAATCTGTATGAGAGAAACGTTTTATGATATGAGATGAGATGGCTTAAAGATGATAATGAAGATGACAATATATATTCCTCTAAAAGGGGCTGCTTAAAACGGTTGAAGAAAACTCGTTTAGAATTTGTATATAAGGGAGCCATAATTAATATTCAATTTAATCTTTTTCTTCATATTGTAATGCAATATTGTAATGTGTGTGGACAAGAGAGTCATTATTGCTTAACAAGAGGAGTGATAGAATGATCTGATTTCATTTAAAATGGAGTACACTCTTTTGCCTCCCCTTTTGAATGGTTGGCAAGAGTGCCAAAATTAAAGTTGGAGAGGATTTCACAAGTGTCTTCATAGCAAATGATGACTACAAAATTGAATAGTGAATGACCGGCAACTGTGAGACAAAGAAAGGGATGATAATGAGAGTAATAACAAGATGAGTTTATTTATTTCAATGGATTACGAAAGGCAAAAAAAAGATCCAAAGTTTGTTCTGAAAATATTAAAAGCTCCTACAACAGGAATGGAAAATCTATTTGAGTGGGAACATACAGGTTCTCTGCATTCTGCTTCTCAGATTTCAGTTTTCGACATTTGAAAAATATGAAAATGCTATTTGAAAACTATAAAAAATGTCGCAAGCTTTGTGAGGAATTTCCTCAAGTTAATAACCAACGCATGTCCTTCGCCTGAATGTCCCACATCCCATTTATCACCCAATTCTACCCAAATTGTCTGATTTCATCGCTAATTCACTTTTTTTCGCGTCAGCATTTTTCCAATTATATTATTATTAGTGTTACATAACCACATTACATATATTGTCTCACGAGAATCGTCCACACAAAGTTTGTTTAGCTAGTTCATCCGCTTAATTTTTTTTGATTACGCATGGAAATTAATGGCGAAAAATAACTTGTCTAATTATTCCATTAAAGCTATCAAAAAATAAAGTGCTTCAACTTTGTTACCGGTATTGACACATCTCACTCACAAAGTTCGGCATCTCACACACAACAGCATAGCTCGAAAAATATACTTTACTTAAAATTCATAGCAGGTAGCTTTCTCACTCTCATAATCATATTGCAAGGGCCGCACCGCCACCAACCCTTAATAAAAAAAGTAACAGGTTCAACTTCGAAAAAAGAGCAGGATGGATAGTCGAATAAAAAATGTATGTACTTGTGATTTTTCATGATAGGCAAAATCACTAGAAATTATGACAAGATCAAGATTTGTCGTTTAGATAAATAGGCTAATGACTCACGAGCTGAAAAAATGTATCCCATTTCAGACCTCTTGTCACAACATAAAAACACATAAATTGCCAGTTTTCCCACACACACAACCACTGCCTAAATTGACAATGAAGGGATGAAAGAGTAAGCATCTATATACATATGTAACAGACGTGGTAATAATGAAAAAAATATTAAACGCTTCAATTTTCGTAGTTGTTTTTTTGAGCTTGTCGTAATTTATTTGTGTGCTCACACATTTTTTTTGCACAATACAAATAGACTAATCATAATCAGTGATAGACTTGAAAATTGAACCGGGAATTAGGGCAGAGAGTTTTTCCTCCTCTTCAATAATGGAAGTTGTGGCTGATTGAATTAAATTGACGAAGCATTGTCTGTCAACTGTCAATGCACAAATCGTAAATTCTGGTTGACCCTAATTAATTTTGTTCTGTACATTTTGAACGGTTTTTCATTGTTTTGTGAGGTTTTCTCAAGCGATTCGCATTTGTTTTGTGGAAGGTATCAAAGGTTCCGATTCTCCATATTTTTTGTTAGACAAACAGTTTGTCAATTTGTCCTTGCCCTTACTTCTCATTTTTGGGACTTGGGAGTAGTCTCTTCTTCATCCCTTCGTCAAGTTCGCCACATGTTCGTGTGCATGTATGTATGTACCTTTTTAAAAATGTAAATTACATAACTCATTAATCATCTCCCTTTCATTTACATAGTTTAAAGCTTCATGAACATCTTCGCTGTGACTAATTGTCGAATATCTCATCTTCATTCTCTCAAGCCAAGTTCGGCCTGTCTGAAATTACTTGCATGAGATATTCAGCGTGTAATAAGCAATTCCAAGGTTTGACTTGAAATGGTAAATGGTACATAGGTGATTATTATCAACCCTGTTTTGTTTGTTTACATAATCAATCATGCACCGCTAATTACTCACTGATTGACTGGTTTTTTCATAACTCATTTACAATTACAAATCACAGACTAAAGTTTTTCCTTAAAAACAACAAGTGGAAAGGGAGGTAAAAATTTGCGCAAAACATGGAAAAAGATCAGGTTCGAGGATCTTTGTGATGGTAATATCTGCCTAAAAATTAATCTGACATTGTAATAAAAAGGCTATGATATGAATGCCTGCATAAATTTTCCGTCCCCTTTAAGTTAATAGCTCTTTTTGTTTCCTCCAAAAAACTCTACGTTTTTTACTGATTTCTGTAAATTGCCCATTTCAGCTCACTTTCAAAATTAAAAGTTTCCTTTTTCGATATTTTTTATCTCCGCCAAATTTTTTTTTTTTTTTTGCTGAACGCACCAGAAATGCTGTACCCCACATACTTATGCACATATGTGAGTAACAGCAAATCTTTTGGTTTAAGCGTAGGCGTGAAATCGTAAACGAAAAAATGAGTCTTTAAAAATTGCATAATGACCTTAATAATAACATTTTCGTTTTTCAACAACTTCATAAATACAGGCACACGGTATTGTTATGATATGCTATCTTCATTGCACCTTTTATTCAGAAAACAATTTAAATTTATTTTCATTGCAAAGAAAATGCAAATAAATTATTGGCTTCAGTTGGACCCATAAGCGTAAAAAAGGGGTGAAGTTTATTCTCAAACGATCTTCAAAAGGGGAAAATAAAAAATGTGTGGCTTTGTCGATTTCAGAGGCACTGCCCTATTTGAACTAGATTTTAACAAGAGATTTTTGATTTGTTATTCCTTAACGGTTACAAAGCGGACTTTGTCGAGTTGACGATGCGTAGGTATTTTGCATGCGGGGCCATCCACAACGGAAGTTAATCGAAACGTTGTATTTTTTCAACACTTTGGAATTGGAATTGGATGCTAAGAATGAATGGCTTCAGTCAGTCACGACTCTCTTTTTCTAACGCTTCTTTTGTAAGTTCTCCTATTACAAAAAATGATTTGCTCAAATAAAACTGAGAATAAACGACCTTGCCTTGCCTTGGCATATAATATTTATATGTTTCATTTTTTGCCCTTCTTGTTATAGGCCCCAGCCCTTTATGATTATGAATATTATGACTTGCAGAAAAAAACTCTTGCATTGTAGTTTTCAATCCCAACAAATCGAAACTTTGAGCCTTGTGTAGCACACAGCAATGTTTTTATCACTGAAATAAATTCACTTTTATTGGAATGCTAAATATGACCAAAGTGTATCACTTTCAAAAAAATATAAACCGAGTGGACAAATGAGTTTTTTGTACTTATGATGATGTTCTTTTAAATCTAAAATATTATATGTAGTCTTATATATTATCGAGCAAAACATACTATTATTTTTTGTACAAGTTCAGCTAATTAGACATGTGTGGATTGTAATTACGTGTAAAAGTGCAAGAAAAGAGTCGCATTTTAGAAGTATATAACATGCGCTGTACGATCATGCCTAATTAGCTGAGGAGAATTACATAATACATATATTATGATGGTCTATCGTCTTGAATGTCATTGTAAAAGTCAATTGGATGTAATGGCATACATTTTCTCAGATTCTCTCATCGAGTCATCCATTAGAAATTAGAGATTATAATGGTCTATCGTCTTGAATGTCATTGTAAAAGTCAATTGGATGTAATGGCATACATTTTCTCAGATTCTCTCATCGAGTCATCCATTAGAAATTAGAGTAAAAAAAGGGAGGATGACGAAGTTTAGAAAAAAATGCACTTGGCACTTGCAACGTAAACTCATCCATTTTGAGCCGTCAACCAAGAATGATTTGTAAAGAATGAAGATTCAAGATCGTTTTTCTCTTTTCAATGACACGATTTGCATCTCAATACCGAATCCATAATACAAAGTGACATATGGTGTACGATTTGATCATACATAACTCATGCGCAAAAATCGTCTCGCATCTCTTCGGATCAGGATTTGACGAAAACGTCAAAGTTGAATGCAAGCATAATTAGTGGTGATTTTGATGCGAGGAAGCTTTTAACTTTTTTCTGGTGTGGTTGAATACTATATGGATGAAATTTTGCCTGGAGATGAAACCACAAAAAATTAATAATGGAAATGATGAAGAGTGGAGAGATTGCTTTGGGCGCATCCTTCTCTTTGAAGCATGTGTCTCCAGAATTTTTCAAAGTGGCTTTACGTGGCTTGATTTTCAATGAAGTTTCTGTCCATTGTGTAGTTTGTGGTTTCATAACTAATTTTAATTTTGCAGATTTTTAAGGAAGATTAAAAAATGATGATGCTTGACATGCAAGTTTTGTAAAAGTGTAATGCACACATATGTCGTCTTAAGTTTAGGTTTCATGAATATTCATTAATTTATCCATTTTGGATTCACATTCAGCTCCAATTGATTTCTTCTCAGTGCATGGGATAATAATGGAATAGAATTACCAAGTTTGACCTTGGAATATGCCAATAGATGGTTGAG
>JAHZMY010003776.1:0-10034 GCA_027743915.1 Seira sanloemensis
AATTGCATAGCATTTCTATTTAAATTATTGCGTTGATGACCATTAAAAGTCTCCAGTCAAAATTTTTTGGCTGATAAGATGTAACCTTTAGTGAGTGCGAATCCCAGGAAACAAGCATTACCCTTCATTAGCTTTGATTTAAGCATTATTAATCTCTACTGTTTCACACAATCTGACCTTACCTAGGCCAAAATCATTTATAATTTAGATTTATTTCACATCTATTTACATACGCCGCAACCAGCAATTCTCATTCAGCGTTTCCCAAAGAAATGTTACCACAGCAAAACCGTGTATTATGACAAATACGATCCAAGCCCCGGCCAAATTCATCATCGTCGCAGCCGCTTCCAGCTCACATTCCCGGTTTTCGTACAAAGTCAGCCTGTGATGACCGGTGGGATCAACCACTCCCATGCAAGCATAATTAGCCACGTCTTTCTCCAGAATCTTTCGCTTCATAAGTTTAAAGTCCATCTTGTGCATCAACTCGTTAGTCCCCCGGCTGAAGTATACTAACGAGCTTTGCGAAATTCCAAAGTCAGCCGCTTTTGCAATTTCTTGGTAAATTCCAGACTCCAGCAAGCTTCGCACAACCGATTCCAGAGTCTCCGTGAAATGGGACACGCCAAAGACATAGCTGAATCCCACAATTACTGAAAACCGCTCGGGCTCGTTGTTATCGTAGACACCGCGTTTCGAATAGTACGAGATCAAATGTCCCACAAACTTGTAGGATCCCTTCCATTCCGACTGACTAATGATGATTGCAAACGGCCCCCGCAAATCCAACACTTTCGGTTGCTGCGTAAAGCCCTTGATAAACTTCTCTCTGATGTTGCTGGAATTAATCCATTGCTTTNCAAATGTCCCACAAACTTGTAGGATCCCTTCCATTCCGACTGACTAATGATGATTGCAAACGGCCCCCGCAAATCCAACACTTTCGGTTGCTGCGTAAAGCCTTTGATAAACTTCTCTCTGATATTGCTGGAATTAACCCATTGCTTTTCAATAACGTCCGTCACCATTTCAGTCTCCGTCATGTCAAGATATGTCGCCTTTGCAAAGACGTATTCGAAAAACCAGTCCTGGAACTGGAAGTTTAAGAAGGTTTTATCCAGTGCTTGTTCATCTGCGGTGAAAACCACGTTAGATGAATGGAGAGTCAATACGGGTAACTTGGCCTGCTTCAGGATGTCTTGAAGCCTGAAACTGAGGTACTCAGCTACAGAGGGCGCTGTCATCTCTGAGTACATGAAGGAGCTGTACCAATTTCTAAAAAAATGTTGATTTTTTTATCGTGGTTCAAACTTTTGAGAGCTTTGTGCAATCGGAATTTGTGTACCTGAGCAGAATGCAGAGTAGCATATAGCCTCCACATAAAAGCCAGATCTTACTCCGTTTTGTCTCCATATCTTGCTCCATTGCTACAGAGAAGACCCACTGCCAAGGACGCACGTTCCCAGACAAGTGAAGGACCCATATGACAGAATAGATCATACAAATAACGCAAATCCACACATTTAGTTTGAAGGGCTTTAAAAGGTCAAGGAGAATCCCGGAATGTCGCCCAGTCGGCTGCGTGAAGTTACCGCTTTCCCTGATGATAACGTATTTGAAGCCTGCAAGGTGAAGACCAGCAAATAAGAAAGAAAACTTATCCCACTCTCGGTCCTGCTCGTATACGTCAATGATGCCACAGGTAAGCACGGTGCAATTTCGGTGATTTCGAATCAATCTTGTAATCTCACCAACACAAACTTGACCATGAGTTAGATTCAGCCATGTAGTCAAAGGTCTTGTTAAGGTCAAGTCTGGGTCCGAGTATATTATTTTTGTTGGAGTGGTAAAAACTCCAGAGCGCATCCAACTCGGCCATTGTGTCCCCGTGAACAGAAATCAGTCGAGGATTGAACATGTAACATTTTGCGGGGATAATGGCAAACTCATCCTGATTTTGGCAATTGTGATGTGTAAACTGCTCTGGACCTGGGTTGCAGGTGTAGCATGCCAACTGCGTCAGGTTTGACTCTGGTGATACTACAAGGATCTGGAACATATTTATATATGCATATGTTAAAAATATATCAGTTAATTCAGTTAATGGTTTCAGTAAATTTTTGCGGAAAGAAAACTGCATTAGTCCGTCATGAGTTGTATCTTTCTGCCACAGGGACGCCTCCAAATCCAAAGTATATTTATATATTTTTCCACAGTATTCCATTTTTTTCAATATAGGTATATATATCCAAAGTTTATATTTCATAGTATCGGGTCTTTTAAACATGCTCCATTTACGATTCAAAAAAGCTTTTCAGGTATAATATTCCTGTCACAATCCCAAAAAACATTTCAAAAGCTTTAAATTGAGTTAGATATTTAAAGGAGGAGAGAGAACCAATTTTCCTGAACTACCTAGTTAACCGTTTTGTCTCCTGGCAGGGGCCTTCAAAAACTTTGTAGTGTCAGGAACAAACAAGTCATTATGGACTCCCACGTGACATAATTGGATGACCTAAAAACAGACTACTAAAACCTATAAAAATGAGATATACCGGTTCACCTTTGACTGAAGGCGGGTAGGAACCTCAACTGTGTAACCAGTGATCCCGGGAAAGTATGATGTAGGAGGGTAATTTAATACCAAAATTGTTGTTAATAAGGAACTCGGAGTAAACAGTCCACCAGTTGGTATTTGGTAGATAGGTTATAGTGAGTTTCGACCTATTAACGGTTACCGTTGGCGCTTGAATGATGCAGACGTGCGGGCGAAGGAGCTTGCCCTGGCATATCTTATAGTTTACTGCAGCATACTCCAAGAATCCAGTTATCGCCCACGTTCTGTTGAAGGATAGGGATGTGCCGACGAGCACAGCCTGCTCTTGTTCTTCACTAAGCGTCTGAAGATAAGTGCAGTATCGGAGCAATTGACAAATTTTGATGATGTTATCTTGGATGGAGGTAATTGGCTCCTGGTTTGGAGTATGTTTGCGAGCGATGTGGACGGTGCACTTGGATAGTATGTCCGTGATTATAAAAGGTTGCTGGGGGGTTTGAGCTAACGCTGTGGGTTCCCTTATGAAATGGGCAGTACCAAAGAGGAACAGGATATATCTTATGCAGGTGGTAAATGTAATGTTCGTCAACATTCTGAGACGTCTCAGATGAGACAATGAGACTAACTTGGAACTCGCCTGCTGCTTACGACAGTGACGGCTAATACTTTATTTATTAAGAGTTTGAATTTTGTAGATCTGTGTTTGGGGAAAATAAAAACTTTTAATCCGTTTACAAAAGTATTTTGCAATTTGTGCTTCAAATACCTTGTGGAGAAAGTACTTGTAATTTATGAACATTCCAAAATGGGAATAAAGTACGACGTTTTGTGTTGGTAACAGAAAATTGGACTTAATGGACGAGGAATGAGCAGAATTTTTTACAACTTTTGTCTTTGGATAAGAGTCCAATCAAATTGTTTGCGACATAGGCTAGAGACACTCATTTCCCCTTAAAATTGAACTTTGGATTAACACCGCTCAAAGCAACTACGGTTTAATGGATTTTTCCTGGTGGAAGATTTGAAAATATAATTACTAATAGTTTAAGATGACGTCAAACCTTGCGCGATTCGTGTTTTTTAAGGAAATTATATGGGGTCAATTGTATATTGTAGTTAGCTGTTTCAACTTTTATAATTGTTATATGGCGACTGTTAAGAGAACCTCACTTCTCACTCAGTCTGGCAAATTAGGCACTTTTGTTTTGGCTTTTACTAACTTGTGAGATGACCGGCTAGCGTGAACTATTAAATTGTATAGACAGACAAATTCACTTTAGCAGTAGAAAATATGATTGATCGTCGGCAGGATATTGCTAACAATTTTTTTCCGTTTGCCTCATTTCTACGTATTCACTTGGTAGCAATAGACATATTGTAATTATACTTTTGTTGTACAGTAATCCTCTGTCATTTACACGATGAGGAGATTTTTTTCATTTACCCGTTGGGATTCCGTGAAACTCGGCTGCACGAAAACTCGCCTGTACGAAAACTTGCTTCTACGAAACTTTTCCCTTACGAAAACTTGCCTTCATAAAGCTTGATAAAAAAAGACGAGATTTCATACAGGCGAGTAAAGCATGCTGTATATGTATATAAATAAATATACACATGATACAAACGGTTAAACTTCATATTCATACGCAGAAAACCCAGTATATAATATCTTGTATGAAATTCAAACATTTTCATGACTTATAAAACGACTGAGACCAATATACTCCGCTCTTTTCAGCAAAAATCGGAATCACCAACATCAGTGCCAGGCCACTGTACGTCCAATTCCTTACCTTAAATGTAAATATGCTCTTTACTGTACTAAAGGTATTGCTACATTTGTCGACTAATGTGAAAAATAGCTGAAATTTTCACCCCAAGATATTAGTTTGCCTGGCGCATGGTTGCCTGTTTACAGCTCCTAAAGTTCATAATAACGTTTTTAGTTAGTTGCGTCATATCATTCTCTCGTTCAATAAATGCACCCACCTTTATTCCGACGAGTTAAATTCCGAAAAAATCGACAAACAACACGAGCAAAAAGCTGCCAATTGGTAATACAAAAAGTCCTCCCCGCACCGGCGTCAAATTCTACGATATAACTTAACGCTGCGAGAGCAAATCCAGAAAGCAAGACGACAAACACCACGGCAACATTTCCATCAATCTTGGCGGCTTCCACCTTCCCAGCTGGACTAGGAATGACCTTCTTTGAAAGAACATCCCTCCATCTGTCCCACAAGCCAGCGGCCTCAGTCGCTTTTAGTCTGATGAAGATATGAATAGGCACATATCCGTACAAATTCCAAACCAGCTTCCAGTCCGTGTACGTCTCCGTTCCGATGTCAATGTAAGGCATCCCATCGCTCCTGAGTTTGGTCGCAAATCGAGTGGACAAGTGATGAGGAAGGATCAATGCCGTTTTGTCGCACTCCCTCAGTTTTGCTAACATCATCTTCTCCTCTTTCTCCGAAAGCTTTAAGCCAAGCTGTCTCCAGCCCTTTCCAGCCGCCCCAATACCAGGGCCGATATCGCAATTCGGTGCCTCTCAGTACAGTATCGAACGCAGCCACCAAGTCTCCAAATACTGTCTTGGTTTCTGGTAAAAGTCGTGTGTGATTTAGAATATACCAACTCTGGTTAACAGTAGGGTTAAAAAAGTTCTCATTGCAATAAGCATCGTACGGGTCAGCATGGAAAGTAATCACCGCCTCAGAGTAATCCAAAAGTACGACACTTTTAGTCTTTAGGATATGACCCGCACATCTCAGTTCGATAGGTTTGAGCATTCGGTTCCGTTTAAATAGTTCCGATCAAATCGAACTATCGATTTTTAACCAACCCGATCTTGTATAAACGGAAAAGCTATCATTGAGTATCTCCTGAATCGACTCATATGGAATTGGTTTCCTGGGTAGGATCAGATTGTAGACGTTAGTGTTTTTGTAGGCGTTGCTCAGCACAACCGCCAGGAGGAGGAAGGGACCCACTACCCACAAAAATTGTTTCTTGGTATGCACCATGTCACACAAAACTGAATCTCCTTGCTCAAGCAGCACTTTCATGATTCTCAGCAGGTACTCCGAGATTGACCCAGTTAAAACCTGGATGGAAGCATCTTCTGTTTTCGTTTTGAGGAGTGTCAAACTCACCGCAAGTGTTGCCATTGACATTGCAATGAAGAGCCAAATATACGCGTCGAAAATGTTCAAGAGCTCCCGAAACTGGAACGATTGCTTGAATCGTGCACCACAACTTACAAATCGGAAGTTGGACTGAGTTTCATTCGTAGTGATCAAAGACAACGAATTCGATGGTCCCAGGATCCGCTTGTACGTAAATGTAATCCAATTGCCCTCGTCGGTGTAAGTGAAGGAGTTTTTGTTGAGCCTCACATTTTGGCAGTCATAATTCGACCACATTTTGTAACTGAAGTTTTGAAAAATGCTTGCCCAAATGTGCACGTAAGCGTGGTTTACATCTTCACTTCCGGTGATGGATGTCCGAGACCATTTAAACCTTCCTGGGTAGGCGTTGATGCCCCAGCAGCTTGCCAGTATTGTTCGAACGGGGTCAAGGAAATACGTTTCCTTGAGCACTATTCTCATCCGTACATGTGACCCTGGGTGAGGGTACAGAATCTCATATGCCGCTCTTGTGCTCAGTGATGGCATCTGACGAAACGCGTCGATGCTCACAATATGGCTCTCCATGTCCCACCAACTCGTTGGAGTCAGCAAAGGCTTGAAAATCCAGATGGAGTTGACGATTGATCCTTCATAGTCGACCTTTAGCAATTGAAATGTCTCTTTTCTACGGTCGAAATAGTCCTCCCGTCGGGAGTGCTCCAAGCCTTTGTGGAGGTCCCATTTATAAATGATGTCAAGAATGATTCTCTTTTCTTTTCCAGTGTTTATAGTCTTTGATAAATGTATTAAAAACTGCAAGGTTGGAGGAGAAGTGATAGGCTGGAATTTTAAGTTTTCGTGGATAAAAGTATTTGGATATACATTATTCGACCAGAAGTCATTTATTACTGGAGGATAAACGAGATAGCGGACCTCGCAGTTCCATGGTTTGGAGAAGCTTGAGAAGTTGTATTGAGATATGTGCAGGCAGTGGTACGAACTCCAGATGTCAATCTTAAGGAGTCGTCAAATACTTTGAGTCACACACACTGCAGTTATTCGCTGGACCTAGTTTGACATTTTTTGGGATCCAGGTAGTCACTGTTGTATTTCTCCAGTTGTCCCCTTCATGTGGTTTCCACCTTCCGTTATACTTGATTATGACTGGGTGTCGAAGCACGATGGGGAAATCAAATGGGAGAATATCCACACCATTGAAATTGTCGACTAGTTGGAAACAGTTCATACCCCCAAATGTACGCAAGTAATCATTCAGGTTTTTGATTGACGGTAGTGTACTGAAGCCAAGCAAAGTTGAATGGATTGAACCATAATCGGGGTAATGGTTTAAACATATGGAGCCCTTAGATGGGAATGTCGAAAGAAGGAGTTGTAGTACAAGTAATGTTTTCCTTAGCGCGGCTGCTGTCGACATAACGGCAGGAAAAATTAAAGTTGTCCTGATTTTGCAGTTTTTATGGCCCACCCTCGCAGGTTAAAAGGTTTTTGAATTTTCCGTAAGTCTGTACGCGCCCGTGACGGCTGGACGGCGGTTCGAAATTTTAAACAATAAATAAACTCCTATTGTATCATTTCTGACGATTTTCTCCAGTGTAATACCTCAATTGAGGTTCTGATTTAAGACAATAAGAACTTATCTTATCCTGTTAAGCTAGACACATACATGTATGACACGGCGGCGTTAAACTACTGACCATAAAAAGTAGTTGAACAATCTTCTTGTCAGATCGTACCTGTACCTTAAAAATGCTTAAAAATGGCAGTTAGTTAATCGATAATGGGCAGTAAAAATAGCTTAGTTTTTTTACAATGGAAAATCGATAGAAATATGGTGGTCCTGATTTAAATATACGAACCCTCATTTTTTCTGAACATTCAAACACCTAGATATGAATTGGGTCTACGGGTGTTTACTGGATTTTGTTCCCGATGACATTCATGTAAATAAAAAAATATTTTTTATGACTAACCCATAGAAATCCTGGTTGTGAGAAACGCTGTTGGTTTAATTTTAAGATACAATGAGAAAATAGATTAGAGACGAAGTTTCTTCTTATTACAGGATGCTGATAGGGTTCACACTGACGAATTTTGCCATACGTCTGCATGTCCTTGCCTATCAATTACAATGCAGTTAATCTTGTTGTAAAAGTAGTTTTAGGGTGACACCTTAGCGACATCTTGGTACTTTTCGGGAAGGGGTTCGGCCTATATTCAACTAGGCTACGCAAAAAGAAACTCATATTTGCCTGCTTCTATTTGAAACTGTTGTTCAAATTATGGTAGTCCAAAAAACCAGCCAGGTGCTTACTTTAGCTAATTAAATTTGGCGCCGAGTTAGCGATGTCTCGAGAAACATAGGTGTACAAGTACTTAAGTATTTGCGACTATTTGTGAGCACAGTAGTGTTTGGTTCATGTTAATATTTTTCTGGATCGTCTGCTTCAATTAGCCTAATTCATATCTAGCAAGCCTTGTTTGCGCATAAGTAATATTCTTAGTAAGGATAAGCCCGATTGGTGGTAGCGATCCAAGAGTATGTACTCAAATGAGTATGTAGAAATGTATATGTGGAAATTTGCGGTTCGATCTTAAGTGGCATAATTAGGCTTGATAGTTTTTACTATTTTTTGTACCTTCATCTGTTATTGTGATTCTGGCTCACATAGCTGACATAAGGCTTTTTACTTAGCTTACGAATGTACGGAAGGCAATACACAATATTGGGTTACCGTGTTCATACAATTTTTCTATAATTTTAATCATATCCAACGGTTTGCTTAAACGCCGAAAACGTGAACTTTTACCAGTATTTTGTGCAATTGTGTTGTATACATTATGTAATATGTTCAAAACGTTTGTCTTGCACGGATAAGACAAACTGGGCTTATGAGATGTTATACAAACTTCATAATTACTCTTAACACTCTGAAGAAGCTTTAATAATTTTCATAGGAAAATTCAATGGATTCATTTTAAAAATTAGGCGCTATATGTTTTGCTCACCCTTTATGATTTAACATACCTGAATTTCTGTAACTTAAATATCTTTAAAAAAAAGATTCCATGAAATTCTGAACCAAGGTATATTAACTTATACCACTCGTTTCGGCGCGTGGGCTTCGATTGGAGACATACACTATTTGTGTAATAATAAGTATACATATAATTTTCGATATGGTAACACCGCACCTTGGGGTATTAAACTAAGGGCTGTCCCTGAATTCATCGATTTTGTGTTCGTGGAAGCCAAATCTCAAATACAAGTGGGCAAATAATTTTCCCTAATGTATTGAAAGGTGGTTTAATCAGTTAATACAAATTGGTTTGAGGGTTTGTCCTGAAACCTGTCCGCCTTAACACGTGGCCGATTGAAGACAATTTTTTACAAATTATGGTGATCGACAAACGCAATAACTTTATAGAGGAAAACAATTAAATAAGTATGGGAAAACTTTTCCAAATCTCTCAACACCAGACAATTCTCCCAAACTAATTTTAAAAATTGGCAAAAGACCAAAAATTAAATTGTTTGGCATGATTGATATCAAAATTATTTGTAAGTTTAAGGAAACCTTATGTTGAAGTAAGAAATCAAGAGGTGTTGATTAAGGATTCAATCACTCTGGACGTCATCATAAAATGTAAATTTTTCATGCATACCGCAAACCGGGAGGTGATGCCCTTGAATATAGATCACAATCTTAGCCCGTGTAAACATTACTTCAACATCAAAATTGACCTTTGTACCACTGCGCTAATAGGAAGTTAGCGAGGGTTTCAAACGTTATTTATGCTACAAAAAATTACATAATTATAATCGCTAAAAGGATTATCAAATACATAGAAAGCATTATTTGCAATATAAGCGACTCGACTTCGGTTATAAAATGGTGACTTTTTTTATTTCGAAGGTTAATGGGATTTGTGTGACAGCTTAGAACCATGCACACATGTCAAAACCGTGCCAAAAAGTTTTTCGTGACATAACGTGAACAACGGAAGTGTGGGAAAAAATTCATATTTTCAAAAACGCATATTTTTATAGTTTAAGAAACCTTTGGATCTTGTAAGAAAACATTATAGGATACCAACACGACTGTCACGTTTTAAGGTCAAATGTCAACAAGACAAATCCTTTTTAAACAGATTCGAATGTGGTCCAGTTATTCGCCACCCTTCGTAAGGTATGCAGTGTCACTGGGATGCAATACCCTAAGATTTAATGCGGGACAGCCGCATGCCGTACCTTAAGAAAATACATGGGTAATCTGCATGCAGTACCTTTAAAAAATTACGTGTAAAGGCTAATGCAGTACCTTAAA
>JAHZMY010003777.1:0-10150 GCA_027743915.1 Seira sanloemensis
AAGGGATCCTATGAAGTCACCCACTTCTCGTCATTCGTTGCCCGACAGACGGCAGCTATTGTCGAGTCTGGGATTTACGAGGAGATTTTGCGATTTTATGAAATGCATTTGGCTCTGACGCGTCAACTGCCCAGGATAAAGGCGGCGGTCGAAAAATCGAAAAAGAAGGAACTAAATTGGATGATGTTTCAACGCAAGCTGTTTGAAGGGGATGGGGTTGTGGAAGAGGCGTGTGGCGAAAGCAGTGAAGGGTTGGGTGGCTTCCAGAAACGCCTGTATTACCAGAAAAATTGCGACGAGGAAGTGCCGACGGGTTGGATGGATCTGGTTGTCGTCTGGCTGCTTTACTCCATGCTGGTGGGGGTTGCGGCGGGTATATTTGTCAGGGAATTGGTGGTAAGTGGGCAGGTCTCCGCAGTATGGAACGATGTTTTGATGGGGTTGCAATGTATCAAAAAAGCCTTGATTTGTGTCAACTTAAGGCTTCAACGGATCCTGACTTTGATGAAACATGGTTTATGCAAAAAAATAATAAACGCATTGATGGCTTTCATCTATTGAATTCCTGCGCTAGTTGTAAGAATAATTATACTATTATATAGGTAGAAATTCTCCAGGTGCCCCAGATTTGATAATCTGTTTGTAACGACTAAGCACAAGCATCATGTGTTGACGCATAATCTCAATTAGAAGCACCACCCCTCCACACCCCTTTATGTGCGACCAATTTGCCAAAGTCGATTTTGAATAAGACTAAATAAGGATTTGCCGGCGATTTTGTAGGCTCGCTCGACCAGTATTAAGTTTTCTGGGAGTATGTTGTTGCCGCAATGGAATTCCTGGCCGAATGTATCGTGATACCAAAAAGAGATGTTTGCCAAAAAAAATTTGGTATCAATTAATCCTTGAGAGGCTTGTACGATATTTTAACGATATTTATTTGTACGAGCTATTGGATGAGTGGGAGGTCTTATCACACATCATTAGCTAGCCGTTTCTTTTAAACACCCATGCCCATTTTAATTTCGCTGCATTTAAATCGTAAGTGAGAATGAGCATGGTTAATTTTCAGTTGCCAGAAAATGAATATGCTTTGAGGGAAACGTAACTATTTGGTTTAATATTTCCCGTCAGGCTGGAAATTAAAATTATGAATTTATAAAATTATAAATTTACATTTATTGCATATTACATGTATTGCAGATTTTGTCTGTGTAGCTGTAGAACTTAATAATAAATTCTAACACGTCCACAAAATTGTATTTGTCATTGTTACAATCTTGTCGATTTGTATCACTTTGCCCCATTACCTTATACGTAGGAGAATATAGACCATGCAGTAACTCTACCACTGGTTTTGAAAGACACGCATTGTTTTAACAAATGTCAAGAAGAATGAGTTGAAAGTTTAAACGACAAAGGTGCCTTCACCACTGCATTGTCCTGGTCCTAGTTTAAACACACGCCGGATTTCACTTACGATGCGTTCTCTAACAATATGGTTAGTCCTGACACTTTCTATAATTTAATAGAGCAGTGGACACTTTGTCTACATTAAAAAGTTTGTCGAAGCCACTTCCACGATGTAAAATTTACTCCGTACAAAAATTACTAATAGTAATGGTTTCAGTTAAATTTACTTAAAACAGCGATGATTTACTTTTAATAATGACTTTATGTACTCAAATAACACGAATGCAAATATTAGCACAAGTTTAAATCTCCGAAAAAATACACAAATAAAGGTCAGCTCGACTAACAAATAAATGTTGGAGCAAGAATTTTGACTTCGGTTTCAGAATGTATCTTATCTTATTTGCTTCTCTTACGTTAATTTTTTAGGCGTAACCTTTTTTTCATCGGTTAACTTTAAAATCCACGTTTGCACTTTGAGTGCATATATCGAGCCACCAAAAACCTTTAAACGCAGGTTTTCAAGGTCGAAATTGTAATTTGATTAGGATTGCAGCGGAAAAGGTTGCAGTAATCAATTCTATTCTAAAGAAATTGAGTTATATAGCCACAGCCAAAATTCGATACTTTTTCTCATTTTTTGGTCTTACTCTAGCCCATCCAGGTACTTTCCTCTTAAAAAATACGTTAATGTGAAAAAGGAAAACAACTTTCTCTTCCCCCACGTTGCCAAAGGCTTATTACTATTTTCCTTTTCTTTCCGTCTTGGCAACACTCGCACTGCAGCAAGACAAAGCCTTGGAGGCTTATCCCCGTGGGGTTTCCCCCGATGCTCGTGACATGTGTAAACTGACGAAAATGTGTTATTGCTTGTATTTTTAGCTCCTTTCCGACAACGCTTTTAGAGAAAGCATAACAAAGGAAAAGTCCCTTAATCCTTATCCGCAAACTTGGCCCAAAAACTTTTTAGTACAATTGATTTTCCTTTTATTACACCGATGATGATGATCGATGAGCCCTAGATTAAGGACGGAGTTCTGGGGAGGAATGAGACTGCCTGGAACTTGGTTTCCGAGTAATACATTTTTCCATGTGATCCATTATGCATTCCCATCTAAAATCCGAAAAAAACTACTAACTTTTTCTAAGAAAATGGAATGAGAACAAAAGCGCATCCACATCTGTTGAAAAACCTGAATGCGGTTTTTACCACCGGAAAAAATGACAATGATTTTTATTGAATAGCCAAAATTATACAATTGCTGCAAAAGTTCAATTTCTGGGGTATAGGTTTTTACCACCGGAAAAAATGACAATGATTTTTATTGAATAGCCAAAATTATACAATTGCTGCAAAAGTTCAATTTCTGGGGCATAATGAGATTGTAGGTATTGGCACTGCAGTTTTGTTGTTATTTAATGCCTGTGGCTGTTGGATTAAAACTTGACTGTTTTTTTTGTATATACCCTGTGACCACAACATTTTGCTGGCAAATTACCCACAACTCTTTTTAAGCAGGTCCAAAGCATGAAGCAAACCATATTTTACCCTTCTTTCAATTCAATACGGACGCTGTGAAATAATTACAGCTCGCTAATTCACATTTTTTCCGAGGCTAACAAAAAAGGAGAGAAAGTTGAACATCTCAGTGAAATAATGGAGAATAGGGGACACCGTCTCCATTAACCGGAGACACACCGGGAAACACTAATTGAATAAAAGTTTGCTTCCTTTTTTATACATTTGAAGGGAAGGAAAAAGTTACACGCTACATTTTACCGTCGATGAATGGCATCGGCATCACACGTGCAAAATAATAAGGGCAAAAGTTTTCCTTCTCCTTCGGCCTTTTTCCTTTTGCACAGGCTTCTAATTAAATTAGGCGAGGCATACATACCAAGTTCAGCCTGCGGAAGATGTGTGTTTTACATCTTACGGCCTTCTTGCACATTTGGCGAGGTGGAGGAGAATAAGGGAATAAATTTCCTAGAGTAAAAGATGGGTCTCCAATTAATTTCGGGATGTGGCACATGTATGTATATTGTAGATGGTAGAAGAAAGTATTAGCTTTTGGTGAAGGGTGCACAATTTGAGAAAGAGAAGACTTTTTATACTTCGTGCCCTAAAAGGCCAAAAGAAATGGAGATTTTTATATGTGCCTTTTCATACATTACATATGTTTGGCATTCGCAGAAAAAGTAAGGAACGATAGTGGTTGCGTTGGGAATTGATTATGAGAAACTGGTAAAGTTAATGGCATATCATAAATACACAAAACACATACTGAAACTTAATGAATTTTTTACTAAAAATACGTATGATGATGATGACGACTAAATGGAAAATTTTGTAAATAAGGTTAAGAAGTATTGGCTAGAATATAGAAGTAGTGTTCACATGAGTTTTTAATATAGTTACTAGTATTTTATGATGTAACATGGTTATGACTCGGCTTGCCCCTAACTCTTGTGTTTGTGTTGGGAGACCAGTCATTATGATTGAAACTTGTGAACACGTTAATAAATCAAATCAAATGAGACTAACTCAAATCATACCGAAACTGAATATGCATGACTGCTAAAATTACGTTCATTTTGTATTTTCAATTTTTACATTGCCTAAGCCTAAGGGAGACAGATACGAGCTAATTGAAGACCGGATGCATTGACATATTTGATTAGAACACAACATGCAGAATATATATTGAAATAGCTTGCATTTATTAATTTACGGTTCTGCGACTTAAAATCCATAAACCTGTTGCCGAGCTAATTGTCCATGTGTCATTGCTATTACCGCAAATGCATAATAGTTGGTTGGTATAGTTTTTAAAAAGTTCAGGCAAGCTGAGTATAGATCTTTGGTTTGTCTAAAATTATCACGAATGTCAAATCGATTTGCTATAAAAAAACCACCAAATTCAAGTAAGGTATAATTCATATAGTAGCCAAAAATTGGAATAATGGCAAGTTGTGTATCTGATCTTTGCATTCTACCATCTTTTGACATTTTAAATCCTCATTTTTTATTTTTTTTTAATTCTTGAACGACATTCAATATTAACTACATTAAGTTACAGTCGATGTACCTATATAAGTAATGAATAATTTATGGCGAGATCAAACTAAGCAATGCATGTAATGAGAGAAAAGGCGACCAATTTCCTACAGCAAAGTCGAAATTAAATTACAACTAAGTTATGGGAAAAATATCTCCTTGCCCATTCATTCGTTAATGCAATTTAGTGCTCCCTGCGCCCATATATATTTTCCAATTTCAATTATAATTTAAATGTATTTTTTGGAATAACCACGAGTATGGATTCCAAGGTAGTCCAGAAATCATTCCAGTCTTACTAGTCGATTTATTTATAAAATGTCTGCGTCCAGCGAGAACCCCAACTCGGCCATCACCCCCCTCATCGCCCTCTCCTTAAAATTGTACTTTTCCAGCTACGGCCACATCCCCAGCCTCTTCATCGACATCGATTGGGAGTCCAGCTCCAAATTTCACCTGAAGTACAAGAAACCAAACACTTTAGTCTCCTTCATTTGGCTTCCGGTCGCCTGTCTCTCTCTCGCGATTTGGACCATGTCCAGCCTCCACACGTTGATTTTGGCAGTCTTCTTCTCCAAACTCGTAAAAGTTTCAGTCGTCCGGAGTGTCGTTTCCTTGGCCATTTTCACCTCCGCATGGCTTTTAGTCTTACAGGGACACATCTTGCTGAAAACTCGGGAGAGCCTGACTTACGTTAACTCGCTAATGTCGAATGAGCTCGTTCTGCCTTTCCGCTTCCACCGCGCGCGAAACAAGGTCGACCCAGTGGGGGTTCTCCTAGCTCTATTCATGCTCGGAATAATCTTCTTGGCCCCACCGTTCCCTTTGGTCATGTCCATAATTGGGGAGAATCCGGCGAGCTTTCTTCTCGAACCGTTCTTTTCTGAGGCGGAGTACAGAAGTCTTGGAGAAATCGTAGCACTCTTCATCACTTCCCTCGTAGCCACCGTTCCCTTTGGTAATGTCCATAATTGGGGAGAATCCGGCGAGCTTTCTTCTCGAACCGTTCTTTTCTGAGGCGGAGTACAGAAGTCTTGGAGAAATCGTAGCACTCTTCATCACTTCTCTCGTATTTTACCAAATCGCCTTTATGATTTTTCTCAAGTACCTCTTCATCAGTTTAGTGGTGCCGGGGGTTATGGGGATCTCCATCAGCGCGTATTTTGAGACATTACTCAGCTCCAAACAGGTCGAGAGGTTGTTCATATCACATTTCACGATGCTTATGGTGATGGGCATGATTTGCAGACAATTTGTGGCCGAGGTTACCCAAAATCTTGTGGGATGGAGTCAGGCCTTCCTCCTCTGCTTGGGGTGGTTTGCCATCAACTGTTTTAAAGTTTTACCTGGGTTCATTGTGCTGACGACTTTGGCAGCCTTTTGTATCGGTTTGGCAATTGCGATGACGCTTTTAGAGTACACGACAATGGCAAGAATTGAGTCGAGGGGGATCATTTGGAGGAAACGAAGACAGTTTTCAAGGTTGGGTGAGGGGCAGAAGTATCATTGGAGGAAGTGGAGGGCTATGAGACCTCTCAGCTTGTATTGTGGAGAGAGGTTCGTTTTGAGCAAGGAGGCGATCATGATCTATCTTAATGTACTGACGAGTAACCTCACCAGCGCGGTATTTGTTATTAAGCCTTGAAAACTTTGAAGCATCCTCGTGAAACACCCTGTATATATGGAGAATGGAGACATATTTATTAATCTTGTTATTGCATCAAGGCCACAGCCTACACACAATAACGCACATATTATATATGAAGGGTACAACAAAGTATTGAGCAATTTCTTGAGAAAGGATCATGGAACACAAGGTCACTGCCACCGTCACAACTTCGGAGACAATTTACAAGTCATTTGCATTCGGAGCTTTTGTCCCGCAAATCCAATTTATTTCCAATCTCTTGCAACAAAAGTGAATGGATAAATGGGATTGGCATGAACTTGCGAAACTAGACTATTTTATATTTTACAAGTGGAATTGAAAAATAGTCTTGTTGAATCGAATGTCACGCTGATATGTATGAATTACCTATGTATGTAAAATATAATATACCTGCATATTACTTATTGATGTGCATAACAAACTCAATTAAGATACACTATTTAATGAGCATAAAAAAGCATGAACGAATAAAACGTCTGTTTTTCATTGTCATCCTCACGGTTCATGGCCTGATATTGTGAAGATTTGTCGTTGAACCGTTAGAACATGCTGTCATTAAGTCAGTGCTTTCTATTTTATTCGGCATATTTTGGGCAAAAAATGCAAAACATTTGCAGGCTATAATACATTGGCTGTCGTGGTCATACTTCACTTCCCAATGAGCGAGAAGATCATCTTCATTTACATTATAGATTAATGTGCTAATTTGCAATGGTAAATGCTTGGACCCGACGGCCCAAAGTCATGTTTCTATTCGATTTCATAAAATTGACCTTGATTCGTCCTTGAGGTATGGAATACTAGAAATGATTGACTTCCCTATTCTATACAGCAATAAAAGTACAATTCAATACAGGAGAGGAGATGGACGTGACAAATTTTGGCTATTAGTTCCATCATCATTTTTGATTTCCGGGTGATCCACATTGTGCTTCATTTTCCAAAAAAGGTTTAGTTTAAAAAAGGTTTATTTTGGATTATTGAAAATATTTAGTATCCAATGCTATCACTTATTTTGCTAATTAGAAACACCCCATTTTTCATAAATCTTCACCAAAACTTCGGCTCATGAGACATATTTGAATGGAAATAATTTTTAAAACATGCTGTGAAAGCTCATTTCCGATTAAAGACTTCTTACAAAAATAATTCATAAGTTGATCAATCAGCATGAACACTGGCATACTTTTACATACATACATATGTACATGAAATATTGCCCGTGGCAAGAAATACGATTCTGCATTTTTGAAAAAATATTTTGGATCGCCCTATTCCTATCTTTCAAACTCCCTTGCAAAATGCTTCGGTAAAAGCATTACAAACGCATTGCGATCTATTGTGCAATGTAAGACTCTTGCAAAAATACGGCCGTGGGCTTTTAGCTTGAGCTCAAGTAAAGTGAAGTACTACATAGTACATGATGAAGTGTTTACTATGCGCCTCCGCAAGGTCTGTAATTGAAACAGGATACCTCTCAACTTCCTCCTCGGTACTCGATGCATATCAGTTTCCAAAGTTTCACTGAAAGAACTTGAAATGTCATGTCATCATATCTCTCGCTCCCTCTCAAAAAATAATTAGTGCGTGGATCAAATCATCTCTCTCTCCACTGCTTGCTTGGGTTTCAGCAATTAACTGTGGCGTAATTGCCATGAGAAATAATCCTATTATAACTAGCTTCATTTCATAAGAGGATTACCGGCCACAGATTCTGCTGGCGCCGCGGCGTTTCATTGTGTTTCTTGCAAACCCTTGCAAAACACAGACGGGCATAATATTAAACCTATAAGCGGCTTGGAATAAAAGGCCTGGAATTTGATTATGAGAGGAGTGGCTGTAATATATTCCGTTTATAATCCTCTAACGAAATTGGACACCAAATTTTGACGATGGGAGAAGTGAGCTTATGGATCCCTCAAGTTTAAAAGTTTACTTCAGCTCATGAAAATGTACGTTTAGAATACAATATATATTGTACTTAGAAATGAAACAATTTGCTTCATAATTTTTCTGGACGTTGTAGACCAAACCCCGGTGTCTTTGGTTTTAAATTAAAGATTAGTATTGTAATCACTAATTACACAAATTATTGTATATAAAAAGGATGTAAGTGCTTATTGCAAACAAAAGTATGGCGATAAGAACATCCTACTGTTTTTTTTACAAAATCTTTCCAGAAACAGAAATTGTACCTTTTTTGAATATATAAGTCTGTAAGAGGGACAATAAAAAATGCTTGAAGCTCAAAACATCATTCAAAAAAGTCGAGTTCAGGTTGGCAACAAACATACTCCCAGAAATTTTGCAAATTTGTTTTAATGCTTCAAAAGCAGGATTAAAGTAATGATAATGATACAAAGATGAACAATGCATATTGTATAATAACGTCTCGTAGTGCCCCAATAATTACTGCAATTTCAAAATGAACTTTTTAAATAAAAATTTGGGATTCTGTACTTTTTTTGATGTTCTTCCTTTCATCCATTCTCCGCCCATTCGAATTCTTCCATTAAATATAAATACATGAAGTCTAGGACCTATTTATTGCATACATACGTGTACATACATATATTCTGAGCGAGTCTTTCGTTTTTTTGTGGATTTCCCTACATTTTCGTTCAAATTGGCGTCCTACAACGAACCTCACACTGTTTTATCCACACACCCGGGAGCCTATTTACCCACAACGACTCTAAATGTTTGTACCAACAACAACTCCCAAACAAGACTGGTTTGGTGGTACTACTTACCACAAGGTCAAACAAAATTTACGACATGCCCCATGCCCCGTGGACAACAAAAGCTCGTTTCTGTCGAGGTTAATGCCGCATGCTTCATGCCCCTTTCATGAACTTTGCCATCGGCTGAAAAGTGAAC
This sequence comes from Seira sanloemensis, assembly GCA_027743915.1. NCBI lineage: Eukaryota > Metazoa > Arthropoda > Collembola > Entomobryomorpha > Entomobryidae > Seira > Seira sanloemensis. The sequence goes on from JAHZMY010003777.1 coordinate 9,021, forward strand.
AATGAAGGCAGTGTCATTCTTTGCTGAAAAAGAGAGAAAAAAACTTTCACCAACTTTTCCTTTCAGAATGTAATGACTTCGAAGGGAGTAGGGAAAGACTTGCAGCACTCAGCCTAATTAAATGAAAGTTTTCCCATCGACAAATGAAGAGGAGAAAGCAACACTTTCTCCGACAAGATGTATTGGCGTAGGACATGCAGCAAGAAAAAACTTTTCCTGCATTCCTTTCAATATGGCTGTGATAAGTAGGTATATATATAAAGTCTGAGTCTGGGATTGAATTATGAGGAGTGCTTTTTGCCTGTGGCGATGGCAATGAAGGCAGTAAGAGATAATAAATCGACTCTGGATTGTTTCCAGACAAAACACAATTATGGAAAACCGGGATACAAATAATCCCATTTTCGGAAATCAATGAACGACATGGATTTGATCTCTGGGGATTAATTTTATAAATTGCAACATTAGGGACATATATATACATACATACATACATACAAAAGGCCTTATTTCATTTGCTCGGAGGATGGATGGATATGGTGAAAAGTATTTCTGCTGGGTAGTATGTGCATGTGATTATCGGCAAACTTTTTTTGCAAATAATTAAATTGATGCACCTTTCGTAAATTCATTGGAAATGAAAGGCCTTCTGATCATGCAAGACTTACGGAGAAGAAACGCAATCTTCCAAATAAAAAGTTACCATTTTGAAAAAAAAACAGTTAAATTGTTATACGCAGTTTTTTGACATATCAGGATAATGTCTTAGACTCTTTTTCATTATTTTTGCGAGAAGGTATCAGCAAAAAAATTTAAGGGCGTGTTTTCAGCTCCCAGAGAGCAAATCTGTGTCCTTTCAGCATTCCAAAAGCAATTAGGATTGTAACGACTGTCCCATTTGCCACTAACGTCTTTATAATGACTTTCCCTAAAAAGAATGTGCGCACAATGCCCCAAATGCCATTATAAGCTCAAAGTCTCTTCGACGTCACGGGGTATTAAGGCCGACTTAAAATGGAAAGCAAAGTAAGACTGGGTTGGTATTTTAGCATTGTTGACTAGCAGTAAACGAGTCGCCGTCTAAATATGTACATCTATCTAAGTTGGAAACTGGTCCAAGTCGGCGCCAC
>JAHZMY010003778.1:0-12114 GCA_027743915.1 Seira sanloemensis
CTTAATTAAGTTCGTGGTGGAAAGCACGTGAGTCGGAAAAGCCTATAACCTTTCTTTAGTATATATGTTTGGTGATTTATTTATTAAGAAATACAACTTCTAAATTTAGCATGTCCCTTTGTCTTGTAATTTAAGCCATGCTTAAGGCATATAATTTTCCAGACTGATAAACGCTGATGACTATAGCGTATTGTAAAATGAAGTTCTAAAAAAGCTGTTTTTAAATTAAAGGGGAAATTTGAAATTTGAATCTTACGAGTCCTGTGCTCCTGTTGCGATTTTGCAATTAGCTTTTGAGGCCAAGAGTTCTCTATCCATGCCAATTTCTTCTGCAGAAAAGTTAAGTGAAAAATTGTCATTTGTACATAGCTCCACCAGGAGCGGTGAGCAAACATGCACATAAACTTCAACGTCAAATTCTGCCTCAGTTTGCTCAAACCCACACAGCAAGACTGATAGTTTCTGTGTAGGTGTATGGTCCATTCATGGAATGCCACCGGAATCCCGGGAGAAATATATGCATTAGCAATTTGTATTTCACGATTCCATCACGCTGGAAAAGGAATTCCAAGACTTGTCTCTCAAAATCAGCTAATTCTACATTTTTGCACAGTTCAATACATGTAGAGTGCCAGCGCGTTAAATATTGATTACAGGTTTTGGGACGAGAAGAGGGATGACGTTTTGCTTTCACTTACTCTCTCAGTCAAAGCATGGATGTACTTTTGGGCTTTGGTCTGACAGGGACGTTTCCTGTAAGTGTATGTCAAATGCGCTTTATGACGCAATAAAATAGCTAAAGTATGTGTGCTTGAAACGGCAATACTCTTATTTTTTCGCATGCATGGAGGATTGTGAAAGCACTCCGGATAATTTTCTTATGTGTAAATATGACAAGATATGTGTGATTTCGTAACGATCCTTGGAGTGGAGTTTATAAATATTTCATGCCTTCCACATCAAGATCCCCTCAGTATGTGGGGCAAGGTGAAGTAAAGTGGAGAACAACAGTCCCTGTCGGTTAGTGTACTTTGACATGCCACGGAGACAAAGGAGAATGTGACGTGGGACAATAAATTTTGACATTTTTCTCCAGTGGACGTTACACACTTAGAAGTACATAATACTTTCTCCTGCAGCTCCAAGGACTAATAAAATTAAGAAGTCATAATTGCTCCTTTGTGCTTGCATTATGTTCCCAAGTGCACAACCGTTCCCGGCTCTCATGCTACTCGGATATGGAAGAATCAACATATTTGTAGTGCCCAATTTCACGTTACATTACATAGCCATCACCATAAAAAACAAAAATGCCCTACTGACATTGTACGCTGCCTAAATCATTCCGTGGAAGTTTGCAAGTCTTTCGCAAATACATAATCACATGTGCATTAAAAACTTAATCTCAAATGGTTTTTATGCTCAGGCATGCTTGGCTGGATTTCGTCGTCTATTCACATGTTATACGGAAGTACAGCTTTCTTCAGCAAATATTCTAGGTTTGGCCTTCCACAAGAACGAAAACAAGCTTTAAATACGGATAAGTAAACCTCGTGCTTCCCCCAGCTCAAAATCCGCAATGACACAGCGAACAGTGGTGTTGGAAAAAAGAAAGTTGAATGAACCTTTTTATTATGTCTCATTTACAAGAGCTGCTTGTAACCATTTGGGGTTCTTTACTACGCTCACAGCGCAAAAGAATCTATGCCAAAAGCATGTCATACGAGCCAGATTAGCATCATCAGCACGGGTTGAGACGACTCATTTTAATGTATCATTAATTAAGCTTTTTCGTCTGTAAAAAGCGCATTACGACGTGTAGTACCAGTACCATTGAAACGACTAGAGATTTCCTTCTTTCAAGATGAGTACGGCGGGATATCAGAGCAGAGTTTTGGAAAAATGAAGAGATTAAATAAAGGGACCTCAGAAAACCTGAAATTATCTGAAGAAAGTAATAAGAGTAAGTAAGTACAATAGTAGTGCGTCAAAGAAGCATGTGTGCGTGGGAAGGGCTTTCCTCGTTCCTCCTGAAAATGTGCATATGTTGTAACAATTAAAACTATGTATGTGTGAGGACTGGAGGTAAGCGGACGTGATAACTAAAGTGAAAGTAATACTTGCATTTTGCATCTTATGTAAGACATTTTCCTGTTCAAACAATCCCACATACATACATACTATAACAATCAATCTCAATCTGTGAGAAAGTTGAAGAATTCTGATGTGACGCGATTTTGCAAAGTTTCGCGCACGGTTTTCAAATTAATGTTGGATGCTATTCTTCCTTAATTACGTATAATTGACTTGCGCTATATCATTAGTTGTGTAGATTGAATTACGTGCCTTCTCCTATCTCAGCATTTATTCCAAGGCTTGTAATTTGACGCTGTAGACACAAAACAAGTGGTTTTTCTCCTTCTTTCATAACTCAGAGTAAAAAGTTTATTTGTGTTGCAAAAAAAACGAACGGCGTCGTGCATCAAAATGTTTTCGTTGGTTGCGCAATCTAAACCACATACTTTTTTCATAACTTGTGGCTCACTGATAGTTTTGTTAAAATGAGGTGAAAGCCGGATTTGCTTGCAAAAAGATAATTAAAGGCATTAAGCAAGAACAAAAGTTTTCACTCACAGGTAGAAAAATGGGTCGATGCTGCTGGTGGAAGCACACAAAAAGCGCCTAAAGTCTTAAAGTGGCTGGAAAAACAATAAGTCATACAGAAGGATTTGCGCCGCTTTTATCAACTCAATCTCTGAGGTAGTCGAATGCAAGCTTTGTGAAACCTGAGCTACATTTAATTACTCCGTTATACATATAAGCATACAAAAAGATTACATAATAAAGGAGAGCATCGCTTGTTACAATAATAGCAAGAGCTTTTGGGTAACATTTCAGTGGGAAATCTACTATAGTCGTAATCCTTTTCGGTGGAAATGAGAAGAGCTTACTAGAGATTCCATCATTAAAAATTAGTTTTAATAAAAGCAATTCCTGGAATATCTTTTCTACCAAAAGAATTTTTTGCTCATTTTGATGGAAAAACAGGAATCGGATTATTTTCAGCTGGTTAAGAATTCAATCTGCTCAGTTGTTTTCCCCTGTAGGAGTTTTCGAATTTCAGGCAGACTGTGCTGTGGAACGATTCTAGGTAAAATTTGGAGGCACAAACAAACTCCAACAAGCTTTTCTTTCGATTCCACGTTCTGAGCTTACATGCAAACTGTAATTAAAGTAAAAGGAATGAAAGATAAAAGCTCCATACTCCCATCGATCCTCGAAGGTATAGCGCTGGGGGTCAAGGATTTATCCGGGGAATTTCGAATGCAGAGTCCTCTTATCATCCATACATTATCTCATTTCCTTGCACAACGGCATTGTAAGCTCTGCTTAATAAGTTAGCTTGTCAAAATATACATACATTGCGCCCCGTAGACATTTGCATTTTTTCTACCCTTGTACATACCTATATGCATACTACGTAGAAACTGAATCAAAAGTTATAAAGGTGTAACGGTTTCAGGACTCTACGGGGTTTGTGGGATTACTAGGTGGGTTGTTAAGGACTTGTGATTAATTTGAATCTCCGAAAATAATTAGACTGAAAGTTCAATCCAAATGTTCTTCACTTCTCGATCATCAGGCAGATTAGCAATAATTCCCAAGGTTCAAATTCCAAATAGATTCTCAATCAACAATCACTTTATTAAACTGACAATTAAATTGTGAGTACATAAACTATCTACGGCTGACGAAGTGACTTCGGCTTTGCTGACATCACCTACGCCTGGATACAAAGGAAATTAGAGAAAAATGACAAATCTTTAGCTGAGATGACCTCAGCAAAGTCACGTGTGTTTTGCTCAATTTTGCTCGTATGACCTTGATCACTAGCGCAATCGAAAGAGCACAACCTAGCGTGTCGTTCTGTTTTAGTTTCAAAAGTCAACTAGTTTCGAAATATTAAAGAAAACATAAAAATCACATGAAATAAGAAAATTAATCGAATTATTCTAAATTGGGTTTCAAGCAAAAGGTATACAAAAACATACTTCCTTCTTGGCTTTGAAGGTAAAATCACTTCTTCCATAATTTAAAAGGAATGAAAAGATCTCTCGCACCAATTTTACGAAAGTCAAAAAAGTTATAATTGTAATTCTACTCCATTCTGAAAAGAATAACTTCTTTTAGCGGAACTTTTTCTACTTTTACAACTTTTGCCAATGTTAACATGTCATTTTGCAACTTTACTATTTCACAATTACTATTGAATTGTCGATAATTTCTTACTAGGACACTGGAGAAAAAGCACGTAGGACAGCATTTCTTTTCCACCATTTCATGTTAAGGGTATTCAGAACTGAAAAAAAAATTCAAAACGTGATTAGCGGCGTTCTATAACGTGTCACGTTGTGCAACTCTGGCACGCTTCGCATATACATATTCACAAAGTCCAAAGGACGCATTAAAATTCTTGAACGATTTCTTAAGCCAATGCGGTGTCAATTTATAACTCAAATATGTATGCATTGAATTCCATTCTAATCACCAAAAGCTAAAACACTAAATACATATAGACAAGTTTCGCGTGTTTGTCTCCTACATTTCCCTGGACTCGATTACGTGCATACATACCTACACACAAAGCTCACGCTGCACCAGTCACTGCTTCCCACACACAAAAACAGGCTATAAATGCATATAATTCAAACGTGTGAGTTGATTTTGAGCCAATGAATACACAAAGATAGTCAGCAAACACCACTTCCATTTCCAATTGAAACAACTACTTGCTCTGATGATGATAATAATGTGATTGTTGATGACAGTGATGAAGATCTCTCGATGATGCTTTGCTTTTTTGGATGCAGTTTATAATCTCATTCCTTTCGAATATACGAGAATGCGTATATCTGTATATCGTGCTCGAATTCCAGAAAGGACTAATTATTATGTTCTAAGCTTTTGTACTATTATCGAGCTCATTCAATTCTGCATGACATGAACAAGATGCAGTGTATTGTATGTAAGTGTAGTTAACAATTATTTTTTTTGGAAAATAATAGAAAATTGCTTTTATGACGTGATCATATTATTCATGGCAACAAGAGTTAACTAGTTATGATGGCTGCTGATCGTTGATCTCCCCGTGTTTTAGAGACTGCCTCCGATGAGCTTGTTAGGGGAGAATAGAGCGACTGAAACAAAATAATGAATGATGTGTAAAAATAGAATATTCTTTATGATTTCTGAATAGCTGATCTGATTATGGACTGTTACTGGGGAAAAGGTAGACGTGTCAACTTGTTTTAATTGTGTACCTAAATCCGTTTTTAGCCGTTCTCATTACGCCCACTTACGTATGCAATTCATTGTCAATAGACCTTCACAATGTTAATTAATTGAAAAAAAAATCAGGAATCTCAACTCGTGCAAATAATTATCAACGAGTGCAATACTGTAAACCATAATATTTTTAAATCCTGGGAGGGCTTTTCAACTGAAGACTCAAATATGTAAAAGTTGGTAATATTTAATTTTTTGTTTATAGCTTCCTTTTTTAGCTTGGTTCAGTTTGAGGGCAATCGATATCGATTTTTGGAAAAGCTGACAATGAAAGCATTATAAATGCATGCATCGTATGTAGTACCCTTTAGAATATATGTACTTTGTTATCTACATACATAGCTTTCTTACACAGAATTCCATGTCGAAGCGAATGAACCAAGAATTATGTCAGGCAGGGCAAAAATCGATGTGACTAGCAGTGTTCCTGTCTCTGACTTTTAAAAACGATACGTGTGGAAACAATGGCGTCTTGACTTATATCTTAATTTTAACTTGATTACCCATTGACTAAAACCAGGCTGATATGTCGGCTTGTGACTTTTGAAAGAGCATGAGTTGACACTTATAAAGAATTATCTAAAGCATACAAAACAGAATCATTTCCATCATTTCCCTGAACCATTGCTATTAAATCCTTTTAAGGGTTATAGTTAACACGAGAAACTTGCATCACACGCTAAACTTTTTCAATTTGCAATGGTACATACATCACGTGAATGCTTATTGACCCAAGTTTTCCATTTCCAGGCACAATTTACACAACTCTATGGAAAAGTTAATTTTCGAATGAAATTATTTAACTTATGTTTGTACATACATNATTGACCCAAGTTTTCCATTTCCGGGCACAATTTACACAACTCTATGGAAAAGTTAATTTTCGAATGAAATTATTTAACTTATGTTTGTACATACATATGTATCAAAGAGAGAGAGAGAGAGAGAGAGAGAAAGAGAGCGATCAAAGGCATGGCTTATTCAATGGTGTTAGCAGGGAAAACGAATCTTCTTTATTCCAGAAATTAGGTACTTGAAATTAGGTAATTTAAAGGCTCTTTTCACATCATAATCATCTTTGTGGGACTTTGGAGAAAAGCTACAGGTGACACTTGTTTTAAAGACTCACTTTACGCTCGTATCACTGTTCTGACGTACAATTTTTTAAGACTTGCCCAAAATCAACAGCTCAGAGAAGTACATACAGTTACTTTATAGCTGTCGACCTTTACGTTTTCAAACTGTGAGCTGAAAGAAGCCGTCAAAAGGGGAAGGGAATTGGAAGCACTAAAAAGAGTCAGACCTTGTCTCTGATCCCTCTCTGGAGATAAATTGAGATAAGGGAATTCTTTGGAAAGGAAAGCGCAAGCATAAATACAAGCAGAACTCCAACTCGTTGGAATTGAGAAATAATCAAATGAAGTCGTAGGAAAAGTGCCAGGAAATTGGAGTCGTGGTGTCGAATAAAACAAAATATTTTTTTGTACTTCCTCTGAAGACGGGAGGTGAAATTGCCCTTACTCAAGTTTCTTACTTGAATATATACATAGTTGCCTACGAGAATGGGCAAAAAATTGCCAATTTTAGTTGCACAAGACCATCTTTATTTCGCGTCATGGGGAGTGGATTAAAAAATTCGAGATAAAGAACTAAAGGACACAGCCTCTTCAATTTCCCCCCATTTCCCCCTTGCAGCAGCATAATGATGGGACAACACAAAATGTGTAAGTAGTGGTATAAGTTCCCACTCATACATAATTGTATGCCTTCCTCCTGCCTGAGCCTTTTACGACTTCTTTCATGTCCTGCCTTGTGGTTTAACTTTCCACACGAGCTTTTAACTTCTTCCCAACTTTTCCTCCTTTATAAAAAATTCAGGACGTAATCTTTGTCAAGTACTCCTTTACCTTCATGTTTTTATGATGCTTTAAAACTTTCAAAGGATTTGTATATTATGGTCGTCATCGGTTTTGAGAAGAAGAAAGTCAAAGTCAGGAAGTGAAAAGAAGTTTTCAGCACTCACAGTTGCTAGTTTCAAAGGCTGTCTCTGTACTCGTAACTAAACCTTTAGCCCGTCAGAATAAGGAGATCATGTTATCATCACATTTTTGTTACGTGACCATTCACAGCTAATGAGAACTTTACACACTGTATCCGGGAGCATTTGCGAAATTTTGACTTTGTTCTTGTGCTCTGGGTTTGCCGTGTCCGGATTGTATTTCAAGCAGACTCGTCTTTTTCATACTCTATCATCTATAGTGCTGAAGAACAGAGACGTAGGAAGTTTTGCAGTAGGAATACCTATGCTTATAATGCGATGTCGTTAGAAAAAGCGTTTTAAAAGTCAAACTTTGCTACGCACAAGAGTTCTCCAATTCTAAGTGCGTGTGTGCAACTTCCAGGTTGATGAAGTAGTACTTGTGTAGTAGTGCGTAAAAATGAAATTCAAATGAATTCAGAAGCTGCCGTAAATAAAGCACATTGATTATTTTGCTTCGTCCCCTTATCTACAGATATTCGAGAGGCAACCAAAGATTATCAATTTTGTCAGTTCTCCAGTAGAAAGTCAGACTAACACGTAAGTAGAGCAAAATGAGTCGAGTGATTCTTGAGAAATTTATATGAAACAACTAGATATATGTACATCACAAGAAGATTGCTTGGAAAAGGGAGTATTTCATTCATAAATACTCTTGTTGTTTTGTTTCACTGATCATTTCTCTCTCTCTCTCTCTCTCTTCTCTGGACAATTTTGACTTCAAGATGTTATATTTGGCCGACCTTTTTTGTTTACATTGAAACAGTTCCCTCTGATTTCTAATCTGTATCTGAAGACGCCTCGCTTTCCTCTCCTCCAGTCATCACCAGAAACAATAATAATGTTATTAAGAAAAGAAGAAAAACTTGTTATTTAAAACAAGGATTGTCACATCTCCTCCCAACGATGAGCGATACACACGGCAAAGTTTTGCGAAAAAAATTATAAAGCCACAGACTCTAGTACAAGTGTTGAGGGAATTATGGACATTACCACGAGAGAATGTATTAAAAAAAAACCTTTCTCATTTCTTTCTGGAATGATGAGTCCCAAAATATTATTATGCCAGCAAAAAACTGAACATGTTGAGATGAAAAAGGCAATGGTCATAACATGTAGTAATAATGTCCGTCCGTCCAAAGAAGAACTCTCGCCTCGTCTTCTCGAAGTTCCAAGTCGCATAATATGATCAGCGATAGAGCATCCCATCGTTTTCTTCATTAAATGCAGTGGTGCGCTGAATATGAAAATGCTGTGGCTTTTCGTCCTCACCGTTCAGTTCGAGTTTGTAAGCTGAAGTCTCAAACTCTCCTTTTTGCTCTCTGGAACCTGACGTCGTCGTTCTTGTAACAAAAGAGCAGGACTAGTTTACGGCTCTCGACTTCAAGTTTCGTTTTAGAGCTAGAGGCTAGAGAGAGAGAGAGAGAGAGAGAGAGAGAGAGAGGTGAAGACAGCGAGCAGTTGGTCACAACGCTTCAGTCATCTACAAGCTCTTCAGTTGATCGGTTCGTTCAGTCAACATCGCTCCGGCAGTGGCTGTCGTAGTCGTGCCGTATTTACAATACAACCACGACGCTGCAGCTTGCAGCAGCGTAGAATCATCATCTCCAAATAGGTTTTTTCCTGTGGGCTCCTTTTGTTGCTTAAAGAAAGTTACTTTTTTTGTACAATTGTTTTTGCCAGTTTTACAAGGTCTTAGGAGGAGGTAGAAAAACGTGTCTTTGGCTTGTCGTCACTTCTAATCTATTGAAGTTTTACGTTGTTTTAGTGTCTGTCTCGTCATCTTATCTGCGAGCAATTTCTCATTAGAGGAAGTAGTTGACGATCATAAATATATACGAGTAATAGGGAAGTATTTACGGATTTTATTTCTTTTCGGACAGAGTTTTTTTTATAGCTTTACTTGTGAGTTCATTTCAAAGTCTATTTACATACATCGTGATAGTTTATCTCTAGAAATAATATATTTGTTTAGTATATCTTGTTCCTAGTTTTTTTGTCGCATTTTGTCCCGAAAAATAAACTTGTACATTCAAATAAATTGCTCTATTCACACTCAATCCGGGGCGTAAAAGAGTGTGTTTAGGCATTAACTTAGCACTCTGACTTGATGCTCCGCACGAGTTTAAGCTTTTAAGTGGCAAGTGAGAATTTGCTAGTCAAATTAGGATACAAGTTTTCAATTTCCATAAAAAGAGTTTAGAGCGAGGTTCATTCAGCTCAAAGTAAAAAAAAACATTACTCTTCCCACAAACAAAACACCGACGTAGAGATCCCAACTATAGATCTACACTCCTTCCAGGAAACAGTGCGGGTGAAAAGTACGTTTTTAAATTCGACCTTTTGTGACTTTGATTAAAATCGGTAAGAGGAAAAAATCTTTAGTTTATTAGATGTTTGCTTTATAAAAGCTAAATTTCGTATGAATCAATGAATCAGAGTTACTCGGAACTAGTTGTGTTGTATTTAATTTCCGTTGCATTACCATTTCCAAGTTTGAATTACTTGTTCGTTCCGAGAAAAAACCTTTGGATTAAAAGATAGGGAAATTAATCAGGCGTAGGCATTTTGTGCGCTTCCAGTTTTCACATCCTGAATTGGTGTTACGTCACCAAAGCGCCAGAGCAATCATTTGGCCTACGATTATCTCATCTCCCAAGCGGTAATCTTGTAAAGACAGAGATAGAGCACAAAAAAAAACTTCTTCCAGACTTGAAAATAACATAGTAAAAAAAGTAAATATGTTTGTTATCTTGTACCCATAGCTGTACGTTATTTCTGGAAGTTGCTGTACTGGAACGAAAGCTAGACGCAGCGTCCGGGACAGAATGGGGCATTCTGTGAGAAAGTGGCAGTCGCTGTTTCTCACCATTTCCTTCATCCTCCTCGCCTGGTGCAATACATCCGTTCAATCTGTTGCTGCCGCATCCGAGTGGCCGCTGAACCTACCTGAAGAATACACCACGGCCTGGATCAACATCACCTACAGGCAGCGAAATGGGACGATTTTCAGTGACAAGACGCAGGTTAGGAAAAATGTACGTGCCGAATACCCACTAACCACGAAATACGTAATTAACGGTGTAACCGAAAATATTTCCACTTTACCTTTTGTATTTTTTCCTAAACTTAAATGGCCGCTTTTTTAACGAGGAAAAGATTCTACTCATTAGCTAGAGCGCTTTTTGATTTACATTTATGCTTTTTTTCGTCTTGCGAGATGGTCACATTGGACAAAGAAAAAGGCTCGTAAAATGATGGTTTTTGCATTGTGCTTTGGCGCAGTAGTATATTTTGGCTTATTATTGGCTTAAAACAAGCTATTCCATTCATTTCGGACGGTGAGTGTCGCGTGGAAAAACGTGAAGCATGTTTAGACTGCATACATTAACTTGCTGAGTCCACATGTTTTGTAAGGAGTAAACAGCACGCAAGTGGAAGCAGATTAGAGTGATTTCGATAATGATATTAAGTATTACTGCTGGTGTGTGCTGCGATGATTTGATGTGGTTGCTGTAGTCGATTGCACTAGCTGGGATTTTGTGTTGTCATCATTAGTATATCGTCATCAACGGCGTCATACCGATATATAGCATTAGCAAAAAAAACGCTCACCATTTTTTTTTGCATCATCTTTCATACATATACACCTGGGCAGCCAACACACCTTCATTGGCACTCCACTCCAGAGAATAGCAAAAAAAACGCGAGTTGCTCGAACAAAGCATGGACAAAGGCTATAAAAAAAGTCCTGAAGAGGATAATTGTAAGACACATCTGCGCTGCCATCATCTGAATAATGAAGTGGCTCTCATGGCATCTCTACCGATTTAAAATAAATTCTGCTAATGCATAATTTATGATCTGAAATGTGAACATGTGTGGGCACGTCGACTCCAACGTCGTCGACCGAAATGAACTGAAGAAGATATTTTGCGCGATCGAAACAAATCTCCATTCTTCGTTTTGATTACATGTACCTGAAGCGTTTCGGCCAGAGAATCGGGCCACTGCCTACAAAAATGCACTGACAGTTCAATGGAAACAATTCTTTTGAGAACTGTCTCAATATTGCGATGAGGGATGCACATTATTAAGGTTATTATTATTGTTGGTTCAAAAAATGAGCTTTTGGACGACTGCCATGATTACCATAATTCCATGACATAAACACAAACAGCGATTAGCTACATCATCGTGATCATCACCAATTTTTGATAGGCGAATCCGGAATTAGCTTAGATCAGTTGAAGCTCATATAGTAATCACTGGAGCTGACTTGAATTTAATGACTTGGGTGACAAGGTGGAAGGTATACGAAACGCTTTTAGGAAGAGACGACACGCCTCTCTCCAAAATGGATTTTAATACGTTTGCCTGCCGCTCTCAAACAAACAGAAAACCAAATTCGTGTAGTCTCAAAAGGCATCAGCAAATATTTTATTTATTTCTCACCTCTTCGTGCCATACTGGTATCAATGAAGTTGATTAATTACCGAGTCATCTAAAGCAGTGTGTCAGTATACAAAACTCGATGAGAAAAGATAAGTACGTACTATGTACATGGTGAATAAGGAGAGCTCTGTTTCCTATACACAAAAATGTATTCCAAACAATGAACGTCTTCAAAGTCACATTTAAATGGCAATTTGTACAAATGATTTAACAAAGGAGCGATAATTGATTTTGAAAAATGTCGAAGAAAATGAGAATTTCGTTTTGAGTTTCTT
>JAHZMY010003779.1:0-13279 GCA_027743915.1 Seira sanloemensis
CTTAGCAAGGGTCTACGACGCAAATGAAGCAAAAATATTCAAAGTCCCAAAAAAGTTCCGCTCAATGCACAGGCTTGGTCCACTGTGCAATGCTATGTATATGTCCAACAAAGTTTTATAAAGGATATTAAAATTTTAATTGTCGTAAAAACTTGGATTGCCGTTTTTAGAAGGTTCCTTCTAAACTGTGCTGTACCAACTCATTGTAAGGGAGGCTGCACTGGGATCTCTAAAGAAAACAATATAATGGTACTGAGCGATAAACAATGAAAACTCGAATAGCTTAGCTTCAGTGAAAAGGTCTCCGAATAATCTCAAGTGACACATAACTACGTGTGACTACCCTGACGAGTCGAACAAACGTTGTCTACTTTGGTTTTAACTGTTCTGTGTAGTTGTGAAACCAAGAAGGGGAATATTTGAGAGCTTCGAAAAGTTGGCACAAGCCTTCTATATCATGATAAAATATTTATTATTTTGTGGTTAGGATAAGATCGTTGTAAAGGACTTATATTATTTGTTCGCATTTTCTCAGCGACTTGATTTTCAAAACAAAATGACACTACAAAATACATGTACGTGTATTGTGCAATTACGCAGTAAATTTGCCAAAAGTTCAATATATATGTATGTTCTGGAGCATAAATTAACATAAGTGGTTGCCGCACCCGGAAAATCAATGTAAAAGGATGAGATGTGCACGTGTTTCGTTTAAAATATTCATCTACCTATATATAATTAATTGAACAAAATGCGTAATCACATTTGTGGCTTGCTTAAGTAATTGTTTGATGACAGATGTGGCCATTTGCAATCACCAGCTTAAAATTTCCTAATATAAACTTTTAATATTATACGACATAAAATATACAACAAGAAATGCTTTTACGAAAATGTACTCTACCCTGGTGGTGGCGTATTACATATGATGGGCCTTTGGTGCCGCAGCCGTTAATCCAAAGTTTGTCTTCATTTTCATAGCAACTAAAGTGCTTAAGGCTCGAGCATACATGGTTGGAGTGGGGGAAATGTGACCGAATTCGAAAATCATCAAGATTTTCAACAATGCCTTGGTCAGTCCCATTTTAGTCGAACTAACTTCATTGCAGCCTATATTCTCTTTAAACACCAAGGTACCTGGATCCAAGAAAAATCGTATGTAACAATGCTAAACATATTAATATCTCCCCATGCTTATATAACACGGCAGAAGAATAACGTATTACATACGTTTATCCAATCGGCTTTAAAGATTATTCACACAAAATTATCAATTACGTAGTCAATACATTCTAAACTCGAATTATACATTTCTCATCATTAGCGAGGCTGGTTTAAACTAAACTTAAATTACATGCTTTGTGGACCAGTACAAAGTTGAGGCGGTAAGCGCGGCTTCCATGTAGCGTTCATGCACTTAGGGCAACTACAGGTCGTGTACTTACTATTGGGGCAACTTAATGGTGCCACAACTCAGAAACTACTAATGTTAACAAACTAATTTTTGCATATGTGATTGAGCAATTTTTGAAGATAAATATGGCAAATTTTTAGGATTCTACGCTTCAAAATGTAAAAGTTAATTTACCCCAAAGTGAAAGCAAGCATCTTGATGCGTTCCAGTATCGGAATGACCTCTAAAGACGTGATTTAAATAGCAAGAAAGCTGAATATTGACACGTTGTGAAGCTCAATGCATCAGGTGATTAGTTTTAGGGGATTAAAAAGTGAAGTGAAGGCTAATGGCGAATTTAATCCAGTTTTTCTCGTCCAAAAATAAAGCACACAAAAGACTTTCTCCGAAAGGTTGACCCGATGACGAGGAAATAAATCCCACCGACGTGGACTGCAATGCGGAAACGGTTAGGAGTATCCAGGCAAACAATCCAGAAGGCAATTCATGAAGATTTCAGTCAACGCGGAGGACACTCCAAACGTTTATGTCCACCACGATGCCATATTTTTGCATACAGCGCTCTTCAACGAGGGGATATGCAAATGAGGTCAAAGAAAAGCTGGAAAAAACCATCATCTCCAAATCAGAAACTCCTGTCGAATCTCCCGACGCAAGCCGGATGGATTTCTTGGGCTTTGAATACCTGAAGCAACGGCTAACTCGTGGTAAGACCAAAACCATCGAGGGAGTTTGGAAAGTTTTACAGGAAAGTGATCGAAGGTTTCCGTGGAAACCGTCAAAAATATGACGGAAACGTGGAACACACTAGCAATATTCAAAAGCAAAAATTAAGTGCATAAAAATGTAATTGAATTTGTCCCAATAGTAGGTAAACGGGTTTAGTACCAGAAGGTCCATTTCGGTTACTATGCGCCGAACTTACCACACACGAATTGTAAATAAACGAGTCAAAGACAAGAATTTCCGGTTTTTATTTCCCAAGCTTAAGAGAGTCTTTGAAACGTTTTAGTCACTTTTATACCCGGCTAAATTTTTAAGGAATGCTGGAGTGCTTGGTAGACAAGACAAGACAAGACATAGACATAGACATAGACATAGACATAGACATAGACATAGACATAGACAAGACAGTTCTATGTTAAGGTTTGACTTCATCGGCTTTCATGGCCTTTGAATATTTTTTTCTCGCGTTTTGCTCCGCATTAAATACCAACTCACAAATTAATGCAATCGTAGAGACGACACCAAACACGGCAAACAGCAGCCACGCCACAATCAAGTCCTTCACAGTACATGCAGAATATCGTTCGCACGTGGTTTGATTGAAGCTTCTAACGCGATGGTGGTTCGTAGGATCCCTCCCTTCGACACAGTCGTCATCCGCTGCTCCATAGTGGAACAAACTCTGCGTGAATTTCGGCCAGTTTATTTTGCCGTCGTATTTACCAAAATCACCGGTCCACTGGCGATTTAAGCTTCGTCTTAACAGACGTTGTCCCATCTCTTTGGACACTTTCGCATATATTCCAGATTCCACGCAACTGCTGATTACCCTCACCAAATAAAAAGTAAAGTCCGATAGACGCTGTGTTTGGTACAAGTATCGGAGTTCTATCAATACCGGAGGCTCTTTGTTGTCGTACACGGCTCGATTCCCAAGATAGCTAATTAGTTGGCCCAAATATGGTCCAGGAATGTATCTCGGAGATTGCTCCAGCATCATTGCAAAAACACCTTTTAGATTCTTGAATGCCGGAGAATGTCCAGCGTTTTTAGTGTAGGAAACAATCAAACGTCTGTCTATAATATCTTCAATATCGCTGTCCTTCAGCCAAGCCTTATGCGACCGATCCACGATGGTCGCCAAAAGTGTTTGCGCTTCACACGATTCACACTTAGTATATTCATCCCAATAGTCGTAAAGGCCAAGGTCGTTAGAAACAAAATATAGTGTTATAGTGTTCACCGTTAACAAATCTTGCAAAGACTTCGGCAAGAAATCAGCCGGTGGCGCCAGAGTCAGATCGGAGTACATCGAAGACAAGTAGAAGTTCCTCAATACTATGCACAATACCATGAAGCAGCCTGCAAAGAACCAAACCTTAGATTTCCGACTGACCACTTCCTGCTCCACCATGATCGAGTAGACCCAAAACAGCGAGACCTTGGAGTAGTCAAACACTCGGAGAACTGCAGCCACGCCCACGATCGCGGCTACCAAGCATATCCATATCTCATATCGAAAAGGAGCAAAAAGTCTCGTTAGCATGGTCCAACTCATCGTTTCCACGTTCGTGGAATGCGGCCCAATAACCACGTACTTGTAACCGGTGAAACCGAGATAGTAGAGCGCCGTTCCAGGGCTATATCTGGTATTCGCTGCGTAGTCGATATGCCCTTCTCCGCATCGAAGGCGGCTGCAGTTGCAATACATCCGGATGGTTCTCGCGAATATGTTATCTGGATGAAAGTAGTTAGGGTGGGTAAGTAACGTTGGCCAAACGTTTCGAGGCGCTGCAACATCTCCCCGCATTAATCGGTTTGTCCGATCTGGAATTATTCTGTGGGAGTGGAGCGTCATCCAGATTTTGTCCAGTGTAACTAGGTTCGACGCAGACAACTCATGAATACATGGAACAATTAGGTTGTAAGTTAGATCCCTCCACAGCTGAAATGATGGGTCAAGATTGTAAAGTAAAGAAACTTCATCGCAGCCCGTGTGAGTCAAGAATGCCGACTCTAGTTGCTTGTCAACCATAATGATCTTTGAAGGGAGATAGCCGCTTACTACAAATTTGTAGGTAGGGATATACGGAAGAATTATGTATGAAGGTCGGCGGATGTTATAGAAATACCATCTTTTGGAATCAAAAATTAGGCTCAAACTGTGCTCTACATGTACGAATGGAAACTCTGCGACGCATATACGCGGACTTAATATGCGTCTAAAGAAGAATCTCTCTTTCACGTCGTGTTCCTCTAAGTCAATATCGTCATAGCCGACGCAATAGGTAAATTTAAGACAAATTTTGAGTACGACTTCAAAATGATTTTTTGGGGGGTTCTTGTACGGCCAGTCATTATATAACTTGGTTGGAAAGCTGAGGGTGCAGGAGTCAAAAATGTTAACGAGCCAAGGAACTCTTGCGAGTGATGGTAGAATCGCTGACGCAGGGTGTGGTGTACCAAGGTAAATTAAAGATCCGACCAAAGATAATTCGAGCGGCAATAGGAGGCGCATGTTGATACTTGGGTCTTATCATATGTAGTTAAATCTATTACATAAAAATGTAGACTGTCGGAGATGCAGATGAGTGTAATAAAGCACGGTATGAGCAGACTACGATACAGAACGGATAAAGCGAGCAGCAAAGCTGAAATGGGTCCGATCGAAACTTTTGGTGGCAGTTTCTAATTTTACGATGTTTTTGATTCTACGCAATTTTCAATTCTACGCTGTTTACAATTCGATTGAGAATATTGTACAAGCAAAGTTCGTTCAACGAAACCTTAAATTACAGTTGGTCACTTCAAGGTTCGGTTTAGTCAAGGGACCGTTTGCTGCACACAAACTTTGTTGTTGGTTGTTGCAATCCGACCATTTACCCAGGTGTCGATCTTAGCGCAGATGTGTATTATTTAGATTGTTTCAAAGATGTTTTGCTGCAAAAAATAGTTTATTCTATAACTAGCCGTAAGGTAGCGCACAGTGATCCAATTGTGCATTGAGCGGACATTTTTTCACATAATGGCTGACTTTTCAGTGTACGTTACTCAACGACCCCAATCTGCGGAACCATAATTTTGACATCACCCGGAAGCTAATAAAATAAGCTATTGGTTCATACTAAATTTGAAATGATTCAGTGTTGGGGCTTCAAAGTACGGGCTTTGAAAAGTCAGACATTAGGTGAAATCAAAAGGCCGCTCAATGCATTACCTTGGATCACTGTGTAGCGGTATCTGCAAAGTACATGTACACGAAAAGTTAGAAGTTATCACTCGCACAACGAATTGAACTATGGTTGTAATGCTTAGCAGCACTGTATTTTCAACTATAGTTGTGAGGACATACCAACAAAAAGACATTTAGGGTTTAGAAATCAATACACTATTATAAGTTGGCAGACACGCCCTAGCAATTTCAATATGGCAGATGTCTGGGTTATGCTAATATATGTAATTAGTTCGTACGCGGCTGCAATATTCACCGTTTTTTCGTTTATCAATGTTTGTCCGTATTAGCGCTCCTCGTAAAAATTGTCGGCTGAATAAATACGGCAAAAACAGTTGTGATTCGAGCTAAGTGTTTATTCGTTGAGAATTATAAAAGCAATTTTTGAATTTTATAATTAAATGTTCTTAGACACCAAAGCACAAGACAAAAAAATGAAAAAAATCGTTTTCATCGATTTCGACTTCTGATTTGGTAAAAATTCGGCAACATACGATGGACGCTGGTGAATACATGTTTAAAAAACTCATAACGTTTAAAATGCTTTATTTGTTGTTCCAAGGAAATTCAGCGTGATAGATTGGCAACGTTGAATAATGAATGATGACAACATGATACGAAAAGACGTCTAAGTTGGAACAGATCAAACTTTTCTCTTCCGATTTTTTTCTTAAATTGTGGTTTATAAGTCACTTTTATTTATTAATGACCATAAAACTATATCTAATAATATTTTTAACGCAGTCAACAACATGTATCAAAAATCGCCGTGTTTGACATTTTAGTTTCGCCTTAAAAGCCGTCAAATTGTTACCAACGTTGTGTGAAAGAAATGCTATTAGCTCTTGGCTAAAATTTTCTTCAACTGGGTTGCACAAGCATGCTTACCACACCCAGAAAATCGATGAACCTCAAAAGGATGAGGTGACCATTGCTCGTGTTTTCTCGAAGAACCACGACGTTTTCATGTTTTTGTGTCTGTTTGGACATAGGAGGTTGCGAAATTAGTGGCATGTTGGCACATTAATTGCAAGATAAAAAATAACTATTTATCTTTTAATTGCGTTGGAATAGCTTACACGCGCACAGCTAATTATTTCCCATATTTTACAATTTGATCGAAAACAACCGTCCAGTGTAAAACTGATTTGTGGGAAGCAAATCGTACGGCGGCTTTAGTTATATAATGTCTTGTCGATTATTTTATAGGACATTCGAAGAATACCTGTTTACCTCGTGTCGGACGTGGCTCGGTTACTTAGAATTATAAGATTAAAGCCAAGGCGCGCTTGTGAAGTTGGATAATTCATCTGACTTACGCCAGTACGATTGTGGATTCGATTTCCGCCTTAGCTAAAAATGTGGCGAGTTTGTGGAGGCTCTACACTAACGGCAGTCAGTGGGATCCAGGTATGTGAATATATACCTGCCGTGTTTCAACCGCAGCAAATAGACAGGCATATTTGCCTATATGCAGCTAAATCAAATGGATAAATGGTAAAATTTTTAAGAATCTAGGCGCACCAATAGAAAGAGCACGATATAGTTTGTCTAAAAATATTGTGTTTAATTGTTGCGCATGACATTTAGTGCTGAAAATAGCGAACCTAAAATTGACTTTTTACCTCTTTTCCATATTAATTCCTATCATTCTGAAAGAGGCTACTACGAGAACAACGAGGTCAACGAAGAAGCAGTATTTCCATTTTCCTTAAATAATGATGTGGGGTATTCGCATTTTACTGAGGCGGTTGAGGCCAGGATACGTGCTCTGATGGAATCAGGTATATATCAAAAAATATAAAAGATGGCTAAATAGAAAGCTCCAATACTGACACATACCCCTGACCCAACCGCTACGCGAAAGCTGTTTGACACAATGGATTAATTTCCTTTGAATCGGACGATTCTGGGCAAATGTATGAAAAGTTATGCTTGTATGAAGTTGGAGTAACGGATTGATCATCACCAATTCATCATGTATGCCGAGGAGTGTGATAATTAAGTTGAACGGTTATATTGTGCGTTTCTGATTTTTTTCCACTTTGGTAGCAGCAGCCGCAGCGTCGTTCTTGATAGAATGTTGCAGAACGCATTTGACGTAATTATTATGATACGTCATATTATGTTATACATAATATCCATTGCTCCGAATTCTAGGAAAAAATCCGGACATTTATTTCAAAATAAACATAAGAAACCGGCTTTAGCATCCTAGAATTATAACTTTACGCTGTATAACGACACATCAGGTCAACTGCCAATTTGATTAAGAAGGCTATGCCAGGAGCGTTATCCATAAACGACATGAGTCTGCCAGCTGTAACAGCGTTGCTGACTTTTATCGTGGTTGGGAGGATAATGAAAATGATTTTGTGGCTCAGGGAGAAAATGGCAGTCATTGGCTACGTTATTAAGTACAATTTTATAATAAGAGCAGCATAAAACAGATAGTATTTGGTACAAATCTTCAGCTGAAGCATATTCACAAGCTGACAAAATGCGAACACACAGTAGGTCGCATAGATATGATGGACTGAAACATAACTGAAGCTCACGCCAACTACGGATTGCTTCGAGTTGGGAGGGTGCTCAACCGTTACGAACTGTCTGTTAGCAGCTTTACTGGAACAGCAGGTGTATGATACAACACGTAATCAATCAGGTCCTTCTTAAAGCAGTATACAGATGAATAATTATATTTTAAAGAATTATTTTATTCAAAGCTCTCAGGCAAATATTTACAGTTAAACTGATAAACTTTAGAATGAAATAAATATGTTGAACGAGATGTTGAGGTTCATTCTCGCTTAAGCCACTCTGATCGAATGAAGAGTAATGATGCACTCCTCAGCATCCTAGCCATGCACTTTCTCCTTGTCCCCAGATGTCTTTGTCGAGCTTAGGGCTTGAGCGCCTACAGTTCTTCTTCTTCTTTGTTCGTCTCGGAGCAAGCTGCTGCACAGTGATCCAATAATGCATTGAGCGGACATTTTTTCACATAACGGCTGACTTTTCAGTGCACGTTACTCAACGATCCGAATCTGCAGAACTATAATTTTGACATCACCCGAAAGCTAATAAAATAAGCTATTTATTCATACTAAATTTGAAATGATTCAGTGTTGGGGCTTCAAAGTACGGGCTTTGAAAAGTCAGACATTAGGTGAAATCAAATGGCCGCTCAATGCATTACCTTGAATCACTGTGTGCTGCTATGTCTGCCCAGAGCAGGTACATTATCCATGTCAACTTTAGTTTTACTTTAGTGCAGTTCTACTTTTCAACTTTAGTGTAGTTTTGCATTCCATAATATGTGTCACAGATGACATCGCTAGCAGTCCTCTAGCATGTCCAATCTACCAACAAAGTGGGTATTTGGTACGACTACGTCGTGAAAGTTTATTTCTTATAGACGTCATTAAATATTACGGCCTACGAAAACGTAAACCCTGATGGTGCTTAAAGCAGAAAGACTTTAATGACTGAGTGTTTTGGTCAAACATTGAAACCTTTCGCTAGAACTATTTCAAAGCAATTATTGGAAACTATGGTTGCTTGAATTAAAGAATTTTCATGTTCCAACATTTGTTGTAGTATTACACAACATAAATATAAGTGGTTTGGGAGGTCATTCTGCAAGTCAATTCCTACCCACAAAACATAAATGCATTTTATGAATTTACAATCCAAATACGGCGAAGAAAAAGTGCTTTTTATGAAAACTTTACCAAATGGACCGAAATCAAAGTCCAAGAACTTGATAGTTTGAATAAATGTTTTATTTGAGTTTTGATTTCGTATTCCACAATTGCATTTAGTCGTACCACATGACAATATGCGTTCGTGGTTGATTTTCATTTAAGAACTGAACATCGGTCTGCGGCAAAACCTTTTATAATTTGGAGTTTGTAAGAGTGTATCAGCCAGTTAGAGCTAGGTAGGTGAATATGCCTGCCTGGCAGGCGAATATGCCTGCCGCGTAACAATGGTCGTAAATGGCATGGCAGGCGAATATGCCTGCCTGGCACGCATATTCGCCTACATGCAATTAAATCAAATTCTGGTCAAGATTTTGAAAATCCAAGCTTACCAATTGAAAGAGCACAGTTTACTTAGTCTAAAAACATATGTTTTAATTGTTACGGATTTAATCGAGTTTAACTTGATTTAAATGCATTTAGGACCATTGTTACGCGGCAGGCATATTCGCCTGCCAGGCAGACATATTCACCTACCTTGCTCCAACTGTCAGCAGCATTACTCAGTGGTACATTCTATATGTATTTCTGTACCAAATGCTTTTATTCAGTTGATATTTAATTTTAGTTTATTGGCTTATTGCATGTCTCAACCAGTATAAAATCAACAAACGGACCCCTAGGACTTGTGGTTTTCCTTAACGCACAATTCCGCATTTCACTTAACATTTTTTTAATATTGCAGTGTATTTTTCTAACATAAAAGTATATTTTGTGTAAAGACCCGTTCGTATTTTCGAGAAGCAAACATATATTACTAGCCAATAACAGCATCAGATGGGCGTAGAAGATTACCCGAATATTGCCTGATAATTCAACCGGCGTGAACTTGTTTGCCGTCTGAGAGGTACTTGTATTTTGTGTTCCCCACATTTGTAAATGAAGCCTCCAGTTGCTCCACAAATCCACAATTCCCGACGGCAAAAACTGATGGATTCGCGTTACAAATTCAGGATAAGAAATGGGTAAGTATTGCAAGTCAAAGTCTGAATAAAGCGTGCCGTACTTTTCCTTGCTGAAAACTACGTTTTTTAAGTCGTTGCTCTTATCCTCGCCCAGGCTTGCTAGTAACCGCTGCTTTACCATAACGGTTTTGTCGTATTCGTCAATATATACATCGCTTGTGCACCTACGTGTTATGTCAAAGTAGTAACTACCGTTTTTTACACTATGGTAGTCGACACTGGAATTCTCCATTACCCTTAATTTTTGAAGTTTCTTCCTGCTACGGTTTCCAGCCTTTTGCATGTAGATTACGTGAAATTTCGGAATATTGCTAAGCGAGCGGGATACTTCATGAAAAGTCTCTTTCAAATGTCTAGACACCTGCAACGGTGTTACGTGAATAGTGTTATGTGAACCTGTGTTGTTAATATTAATCATATCGAGAATTATTTGGGCATACTCAAACCCGAACGACGGGCTGTACATTACGAGGTTGTGTTCCAGAATTTGTTCAAACGTCTCCAATTTCCATATCTCAATTGGAGCGGATAGCTTTTCGATGGAGCCGCCAAGGTACAGGTTGGTCAAAAATACACCTCCCGCAATCCATCCACCCCAGAACCACAGGCTGACGGGCGGCTTTTCGACACTTTGCTCTAACAAAACCTTAGCAATAGCCTCAACTACAGGTAGGGTTTTGACGTCGCCATTAGGTGCACTTTTAAGCAATAATACTCCAGTTACAAATGAAATCAATATTGTAACCCACACATTAAGTTTAAAAACGGTAAAAAAAGCTGCTAAATGAAAAAACGGAGTGCTCTTCAATTGGCGAACACATAACAAAGTGGACGTCGTGAGTTTTACAATTAAACGCAGTTGAAGAGTAGGGGTAAATATGGGAAATGCGGGATACTTGGGTAACCGGTGTTTTTGAGTAAGCCTTGAAAAACGCGTTTGCCAAGAGCAACCTCACCGCGTTAAGGTCAACAGTTATGGAAAAATCAAGGACGGTGATGTTTTTAAAAACTGAACGTAAAATAAAAGCCGATATAGTTGGAGTTGACGTTAGTTTTAGAGCAGACATTAAATGCTTGTGTTCGACCAAACTCGGAAGTCTAATGAAGGTGCTTTGAATATCCATGGAATTCCACAGGTTCCGTTCGCACGATTTGTCCTTCAGGTGCCTCATAAAACTAGGAAGAATTATCTGAGTAAAGTTGTATTCCAATTTTGTGAACAATGACTCCTCTGTCAGTTTTCGCAGACAAATCTGATATGCACTCGTGTTTTCCCAACCGTCAATAAATTGAAAACAGCGCTGTAGGCTTCTATAGTACAACGCTTTGTAGTCTCCGCAAAGGTTAAGGTAGCCCTTGCCGACTTTATATACTCCATAGCCTGTGACGTGTTGGCCTCGCAAATGAAGTGTTAGTTGAAAATTTAGAGAAACCAGTGCCGGCGACATACGAAACATTAACTGTGATTAGAAATCAAAAGTTTAAGGGGAGGCACATCAAAATAATGAAAACCGCCAAGACAATGTTGACTAAGCAATAGTTCTTACCGGGTGAGGTTTCATCGCGTTCTTGAAGAATATTCCTAATCTCTTAGCCCATCCATTTAGAATGTCGTTGTCCCTGTACAGCTGAATCGGGGTTACTTCGCGTAAGGCAACAAATAAAATATAGGTTCGGTCGGGAAACACCGTAAACATATCCCAGAAGCTTTTCGGTGGCATTTTCGGAGGTGTCGGGAAGCAGTGGAGAGAAGCGACATATACGTGCACTCCACAACTTTGTTTGTCAAAACTTGGCCATGGTGGACCTTTTGGAGCATCTAAAATACCCGATATAAATGTTTGTAACTAAACCAAGTCAATATAAATATTTTTACTATTATTATAACTAGATTGTAAAAGCTGTCGTAAAAAGTGATTGTATTCGGAAAAGTCGATCGCAAAAAAGATTGTAAAAGTGTAAAAGCGTGTATATTTTAAGTAAAATGCTTGATGTTGAATACATTCGGCACCGTTAGAATCAAGTTCTATTCAACCCAAGTAAGAACATGTTTTAGCAAGGCGTCTAAACCAATATCCAAAGAAATTCGTTGAACCGTGACCACGCATGCAATTTTAAACGTGACACATAGTACCATAATTTGTCAAACTGTCACAGTGTCATTAGTGATGAGTAATGTCAATTCTTAAGAACTATTTTTGCATTGAGGCTTACGCATGAGTAATGAAGAGTCCGCTAGTTCACACGAAAGTTTTCTGTAGACGACGTTTGAAATAATGATCGGCGCGTTTACACCAGTAACGTCTCGGATGTCCTCTATATACCTGTGTGGTCGCCTCTGCAATAAATGCCGTCCAAAGTTATGCCAAGTGTTGAAAGATAAGTAAAAGCTGCTTTACGGTTAAACATTACCTTCAGGTCCGGATGATTATTTAGTTGAAGTTGGATTACACAGCTCTGGAAATTGTTTAGAAAACCGGAAAAATCTACAATGCGATCTACAATGGTTCCATTTCTGCCGAGAGCAGGCGAGATTAAGGATATGTATAACAATATTAAAAGACGACCACATGTATTCATGTTGGAGTATTTTTTAAAAATGTAGTTGACGTTGGTACCGCACAATGCAATGCTGGAACGTACAGGCAACTAACAACAAGTGGTGTTCTTATATTTTGACAAAGGAATGAGCCAAATTGGAGCTTTCCAGAGTCGAGCAGGTGGACGTTGATTAGACCAAAAAACAAATAGTGCTGACATGTACATGATTCCATTATTTAAATCGAAATGTTTTGCTCAGGGTGCTACAACTGCGCCGCACAAGGCAACTATAGTAATTAAAAACAAATCGAACAAGTTCATACCTCACATATTCGTTGCAATAAGTTAATTAACAATTAATATTATCAATATTGAACACAACGCGCCTGCTTATTGTGATTACTGTATGTATTCATACCAGAGTTGAGTAGATATACAAGAGATTTATAGCTATGCAAATGTTATATAGATAATCAAATAATCAAGTTAAATGCTAAAAAATGACCAAACACACTTAAAAAGACAGAGTCTACAATTTTGTCCATTGAGATTATTATATTGGTAAACAATACATGTAAATGCTATGAAATAAAAAACAGAGCTCAACATGTATAATTTAGATTTTATTGTTTGTTTAATA
>JAHZMY010003780.1:0-10096 GCA_027743915.1 Seira sanloemensis
ACAAAATGTCCCCCAAAAATCTACCAACCACGCATCACCACGTCTGGCAAAGCGTGAAAGGTTAGCAACCGCGCAAAATAACACGCATTCACCACGCATGATGCGTGCGTGTGCCCATCTCTGCAAAAACCAGCTTCTAGTTTCACCCATGACCTTGATTTTATTACTTTATTCCGTACCCGCGAAACACTAAAAGCTTTTCACGAAATGAAAAAAGATTCCATCAAAGCGAGTGGGGGAAATTTCGTGAAAACAATCTGGTTGAGATTCACAATGTGACTTTGATGATGATGAAGCCTGTGTAGTCATCCTGTTTCAGGTGACACAATTCTTTCATCCTTCAAGCATTTTTTTCGGAAAAGAAAAAAGGAAATATTTATTGCGCTTCTGCTGGAACGCTTCAAGCGTGTGCAAATACATACATATGTAAATACTGCAAACACTGCGAAGGTGAAATGACTTTTTTCCCAGAATTTAAGTTTTGTTTGGCAAAATCTCAATTGTTTTCTGCGTACATGATGATGTATTGTTGGGCGCGCAATTGTAATAAAAGAAGTTCTCAAAGAGGGTCTCATCCATCTTTCATCTTTCCACTGGAGGAAGAGGGTGAATAGTTAATGAAAAGGGGGAAAGTGGGAAAAGAATGTTGATGGCGTCATTGTATGGCGTCTTACGGCATACGTTGGATTTTAGTTTTTTTGATGATGGTTTATGGAGTCGTTGAAATTTTTTTTGAATGGTAGCAGCAATGGACAATGGAGGGAAAACGTGATTTGCTAAGGTGGGATTGCGTCATTAGAGCTGGGGAAAATGAGACATGTATGTATTTTTAGGTGTCGATCAGTTTTGAAATGGATTAGCAAAGGTTTAATTATTCAGATGTTCATATTTGAATTAAATAGTTGAGACAATGTGAAAGATAAGATAGGGTAAATTCAGATTTGAGGAGTTACCACCGGCAACATTTTGAGTATAGGTAGGGTTGATCAGTTTTTTTTCGAAAAGAATTACGAGCCGCTTTGATTCGGTGGACGTTTGTGGATGATGGAAAATAATGGCAAGATCTTTTTTTCGTGTAACACATTTCCTTCTTTTGTATTTATCCGAGTTTTGTTGAGAATTCTTTAAAGAAATTTCTTTAAATCCGGCAATTTAAATTTAAGTGCTTTCTCTAATTTAGCAAGAAAATTGCATTAGTGTTTGTTTGCAAAAAGCCACCCAAGCTTACTGCGATTTTCCAGTATTCACGGTTACTATGGCAATTAATTACCGGTTATACGATGGTGATTGATTTTTCGCTTATTTTTTTAATTGTTCTAAGTTGAACTAGATAATATGTGATTCGTACGATAATGTTATTATTGCAATTTATCTATAATATCGCGAGATAGGATGGACTCAGGTACGGATCTGGAAAGGGCTATTATTTATTTTATTAAATTCCGAAAACGTGGAAATTTACCCGCAGTTCATAGTTTTATCGACATATCGTTTTTTCAGCAGCAATAAAAGGATTTTTGAATATTTTTAGCATTCATAAATGCTTCATAATCAATGATTATAATCAAGCACTACTATTTAACACAAACAAAACCTTTTAATTTGAAGTACGCTGAATTCTTCAAATCAATACAATACACATAACGTATGCAAAACTCACAGACTCCCACCCGTAAATAATCCATGAACCGGATATCGTCGCATTAATAACGGATAAAAGCATAATAGACGAAGACAAAAACGGAGATAAGCATGCATAAATTGCTGTCACCCGCTTCTGCTCTCCGTCAGCCAGTATTTCCATTAACTTTTCATATATGCTCTGTTCACATTTCCATTTTCTTCCCGTTTTTTATTCCAATTCTGATTTATCACCTGTCACCGAAAACACATCTTCCTTTTCTTGCAAAAAAAAGTGCACCGTGTATCTAATCCCAATTCACTGCAGGGATGTCTTTAGCCCATTCCATATCCCATCGCTTTTCATATATTATGCAACAAGCTTCCCCGAAAAAAGCTAGTACTTTCTGCTTTCTCCTGCTTTCACCATGCAGCAGCGGAGAAAAAATTCACATCTTTTTTCACACCCTGAAATAAACTTGCCCCAGTTTTTTAAAAAGAAACCCCCGCAACAATTTTATGGAGAGAAGTAAAAAAATGAATGCATTTGTAATGATCCTGTAAAATAACAGTTTTTACTCCGTGTAATTCCGCGGAAAGGGGAGAACATGTCGCTGAGTTGTGCCCTGCTTCAGTGAGTGAGTGAGCTTTCCCCCGGAAGCTTGGAGGAGGAAAAAACAGACATGGTAAGAACATCAGGTTTTGCTCCCAGAGGTTACAAACAATGACGTGTTTTGGGATGAGATGATGGTGTTTTTTCTTCTTTTTAAATGAAAGTTCGACGTGAGTTTGTGGAGGTCATGAGTTGCGGACGTTATAGTACCCGGGGGCGGGGGTGACAATATGAATGGACTAAGAGTTACTATTATGACCGCAAATATTACTCTTCTTCAGTTGCATTATAACTGTACTATTCTTAACGGAAGATTTTGTCAAATAGAAATTCCATTTTAAAACAGTCAACAGTTATTGTCAACAGCAACTATGTCGACTTAACAGTTTGTGTGAATCCGAGGTCACAATTTTTCGAATTTCCGAGTGAGAAATTTCAGGCCAAAATCAACATTTTTTCACTATTTTAGGACAATTTGAAGTACACGAAGTACACAAATGGTTAGAAATTGGCGAAGACCAAAATAAAGACAATGAGCCTGTAATTAGAAGCCAAATTTGGTCGTCTGTTCGGAAACTTTGTGCACATTAATTCCAAATCTACGTAATTTTTATACATATAGGCGAAATATAAACAATTTTGAGAGAAAATTGGCTTATTATCTCTTGGGAATCTACCGTGAAGAGCATTGACTCAAGGTTCGCCAAATTTACGGTTTGATCATTCTTAAACGACCACAAAAAGTACTGGTATTAATGTCACCATCTTCACTTCACCAACTTTTTGAATTTCACGGGTTTTTGAAAGAAATTAATTGTTAAAATTTGTGCATACACTTGTTCAACGCGAGCATGTTTTTATTATAATTTTTGTATTGTACTCTGTCAAATGTACATTTAGGTTATTAGATCAATTAAAGGTATATATTTCGTGAAATAATTTCACCCGATTCACATAAACACGTCAAAGGGAGAAGACGGGCAATTCTTTTCTGCTTCCGCGGTCCATGCTTCCAATCCAGTGGAAAGACCTTTGGTTTTTCCTAAAATGCCATCAGATCGCAGATAAGTAGAAAAAATACTGAATACGTACATACATATATCCTCCCTCAAAACCGTGTTCAGTTCATGTTGTCTGCATTTGCTGCCTCCACACTTCCTCCAGAGATGAGAGCAGGAAAGCACTCTGAAAAAAAACAAGTCTCATGAAAAATTCAACAACCAAGTATAAAACGGCTCATTGGAATCCCATGTCCAGGCAATTTCCAACATCGCAACAATTTTCACACTGATCTGAAGCATAGAAGCCCCCACGAAAGATAAAAAATCTGTAACAAATTCCGTGCACACTGAAAAAACGTGAGAAAGTTGGGTTCCGGGGCAAGCTGTTGCATTCACATGGATAGATTATCGGAAAATGCCAAAATGAAGGAAAAAATAACAAAATACAATGTACAGAGAGTTTGTACAATTCTAAAGCAAGTGTATATAAACATGAAAAATGTAAACCGCTATGGAATTTTTTCGCAAAGTTTTTGGATGAGTTTGTCCTTTGGTTTGACACAAAAAAACCTTTGCTTCTGTTTCATACGTGAAAAGAGCAAAAAAATATGGGACAGGAAATATGTAAATAAGGAGGAAGGATCTTCTCTTTGTGAACACGACCAGTAAAAATATGTATCAAATCTAGCGATTGACTTTTTGGTAGCACTTAGAAAAAATTGGGTTTCTGTTTTCTGTTCTCTGTTTTCAAGCCGAGACACCTTTTCCATCGTGTATGTAAGTACTTATGAGCAGGAGCTGCTGTAGAACGAAATAAACCGAATTCCAAGGTCGAAATGAAGGCATAAATCATTTCATCTTAAATTTAGTGTGAAAAGATGAAAATTAACTGTTATCGATATCTGTAATGTTGGGAAATATATTAATGAACAGTAATTCCTGGATTATATGTCGGACGCAAATAAAGATTCATTTTTTGTTCACTTTTTTAGAAAACATGTTTGTTCTCTAGACAAAACTGTTTCCCTGCGATAAACTATTGTGGCTAGAAAAAACTCCAGCGATAGTCACCGGTCACCGTGATACAAATTTGGGATAAAATGTAGCACAATTTTAATGAATTCTTGCTCCATCGCGCAGTGAATATTTTTTTCAATAATTAATTCTAAGAATGCAATCGTGAGTACAAAAAATCGAAAGTTTTTTTTAAATTCCGTCAAAAATCAATTTACAAGGGAAGTACGTAATTCAATACATAAAAACTTACCTAATTCATGCAGAAATTCCTTTAAGAGCACTCCAGAACAAACTTGGTATTCATATCAACTTTTTCGTTTTTTTCAAGCCAAAATCTGCATCCACACAAAATGTCAGAATGCTGATTTGTGATAATCAGACCACAAACAAAATTCGAAATAAATGTAGGTACATATGCTTTGACTCAGTGCAGTTTCCATAACTACGTACTGTAACTAGGTCTGCAGCAAAAAGTAATGCCAGGAAAATTTGTTTTAAAATTATTCCAACCACTTCTTTGTCGTTCATTTCATCAACCTTCAAACAAGTCTGTCTTTTTTTGATTTGCATCTATTTCCAAGAATCGCACTATGATACTTTGATATAAAGGTTAATGTAAATATTGTCTGTTTACATTTACTCCGTAGGTATGTACATATGTACATATGAACATCCATGATTGCTGATATTTATGGATTCTGCAAAATTCATATGTGATTTTTTTCCAACAACTTTTTTCATTTTTGTCGGAGGTAAAACTGAGTTTGTCCACGAGTCGGAGAGGAAAGCCTCGTGATTGCTTTTTGAGAGTAAGGAGAACTGTTTCAAGTTGGATTCTTCATGCATCATATCCTGTGTCCTGGGAAAATATTTGTATAGTTGAGACTAAACAGGCGAAATTAATTCGAGCGGAAAGCAAATAATTGGTTTGGAATGGGATGGATGTTCCGTAAAAGATGAAAAGTTCAGGTTGAGTCGGATTCTTCTGGAAGAAATAATTGCTTCGATGGCGATTGCTGCTGACGCTGGTTAATAGTAAAATTAGTGATTGAAATGATTCTTTAAGAATTAAATATATTGAATGTATCATAACAATTTAGCAATATAATTGGCTTATCATATCTGTGGTGCATAATTTTCGGTGATAATATGCTGATTTATATAGTGGCGTCAGATACATATTACTGAGTGTATTTTGTACATTAAAACTACTTCTGAAAATATTAAAATGCCAAGCAAAATTTTAAAGCGAAAATTTCATTTCTTCGCATTTCAAGGTACTTCACTCGAAACCATTACCGTATGACGAAGTAACTTTAAGACTATTGAAATAATTAGACAAGTGCTGTTAGAAATACATCATCCTAGTTTAGAGCATTAAGAACCAGTTCGATATTTTGATCATGCTCTAATGGTAGAGTAAATAACTAAATCCAATCATTAAAATGAATCTAAAGCCGGTTTTCAGTTGACAAAAAGATTCAAAACTAAAAGCCAGTTGAAGTGGGCATTAACTCAGGGCCTCAATCAACTTCGCAATAGAATGAAATAGAATTCTCTATTTAAGGTAATCCTATGATTCCATCATACTTATTTGCATACGGTAATGGTCTCCCACTTCAGCCTCAGCTCTTGATTCATGACCTTCAATTCACTTTCACTCCTGAATTTCGAGGTTTGCAAAAAAACAACAAAAAACCTCCTCATTTAAAAGTTCCATTATAAATCATCACCAGCAAACTCGGAGGCTTTGGAATCGTTCAGTGAGTTTACATTTAACGTGAATAACTATTTATCTTATATCATCAGCTATTGACTGGAGACCCTTTTTCACTCCTACATTTGTTCTAAAAACAGGGAAAATAAATAGAGAGCTTCGTATTGTTTGTGTGGAAAGTGATCATTAAACACATCCCAATTCTTCCCCGAGCCCCACTTGAACCCTTCTCTCGTCGTCAGCAAGGATCTCTCGCTGTTAAGGGACGATCCATAAAGTACGTAACGCACCGAGGGGGGAGGGGAGGGGTCTGACAATTTGTGACACAACATTGTAAGGATACCCTATCCTACAATGTATAAGAGTGTGACATGGGGGAGGGGGATCAAAAAATCAGTTTTTTTTTGCGTTACGTACTTTATGGATCATCCCTAACTGTTAATGCGTTCCGGACAAGAGTAAATTCTCCGGTATAAAAATTCTAATCTGTCTCTTGAAACCAAACAAAAACATACGTGGAAAAAATACATACAATATATGTACCTACAAATATTTGCTATATAGCCAAAATGAAAGGTTTGGAACTTTTTTCCCCACATCGAGGAAAGCGGAAGAACGGGGATTATTTAACGGTGTTTTCAGCCTGAGAGAAAGTAATAAAAAAGTTTTCGGAGTGAAATGAGACTCGCGTAGTGTGTTTTCCTCCAAAAGTGCTTTTTAGTCAAACGTTGAAAACAATACGGTTTAGAATAATGGGATGGGAAGTGTTGAAAAGGATTACTCAAGGGGAATGTGATAACGACCTAGAAATTTTTCAATATGAGATATTCAAAACTTGGGAAACCGGGAACAAAAATGTTGGTTCATTTCTTTTCTTTTTTGTTGAGGAACTGGGAAATATCCAATTAAATTTTACTCTTAGATATTTTTTCAAAAAATGAACAAATAAATATGGCTGATGAATGTCAAATAGAAATTTAAAAAAAATAAGTACCTGTGAGAGTTTTTCCAGCTCCAGACAAACAAATTCCCGGCTATAACGCTGAAAGTTTTTGCTCGATTTTTAGTTGGCAGTTGTGACCTCTCGACGCCGTTATGTTAACTACTTTTTCCCATCTACTCTTCTACTTACACTTAACACAAAATTTGAACATTCGAATTCCTGGTTTCCAGCTTTTCCTCATATGTTGAATGTCTCTGGGGCTTCCAGGGCCAACTCAACCGATCCGGGCTGTGCTAAGGACTACGCTTAATTTGCCATAATCTCCTTTGGGGCAATGAGCTGATGTCTATTGTAGTCTACTAGTCAAGTCGACTTTATTTTTTTCCATGACCTACTACTTCTAGAAGTATTCCACTCCCACTCACAATATCGTAGCGCATATTTTCGTTGAACCCCAAGAGACTAGAAAAATTTGGTTTTGATCTGCTCACGGCAATGATCAAGTTGAACATCGAAAGGTGGGATTTTTTCTCATAGTAAGTGCATGTGTGTGCGCAGGTATTTCCGGCTTTCTATGTATGTATGTTGAATATCATTGAATGTTGAATATGGTATTTATTTTACCATATTTTGTGTAAAAAAACTGCGCGAAGAAGGGGAAAAGGCGAGATATAGTCGATAGGAAATAGTTTCGCTGGGTAATATTGTTATTGACTTGTTTAACTCATCTAGTCAGTTCAGATCCGGCGCGGTTCCGTCGCAGAGATCGATTCGAGGTGGATTTTACCAAATTATATCATCATCATCCTAACAAGAGTACAGCTCGACTTCAAAATCATAGAATTTGCATGAAAAAAATTTGTATGTAAATAAGCAATCACGCTCGGGTGCTCAATGTATAAAACTATATGAATAAAAAGCTATAAACTATTTATTTACGATATTAGCAGGTCTTCCAAATCGGAAGTAGAGATCAAAACTTTGTGTATTTTTTTTGGCTTTCGCACAACGAGGAATGTCATGAAAAAGTTTTCAACCTAAAATTAAGAATTTGAAGCTATCTGCAATATGTTTAATATGACCTTTAATGAATAGCTCTTCAAAATTTTGAACAGACCATATCCACAAAAGCACTCAGAGCTACCGTTTACGAAGGATTTTTTTCAAAAAAAAAGATCTTCAAAAACGGCGTGATTACTTAAGTAAGTACGCGGGCTGGAGTATCTAAGCAATCGCTACATTGATCGACACACGTTGACTTAGCGACACATTTTTTTGTATATTTTTCCATTACAGACTGACTTCATGTTGCACCATGTTATGTCGCGTCCAGAGCTGTGCTATCGATATTCTATCAATATATACTTTTTCCCGATACGTTACCAATATATTGATATGAAAAGAAGGGTGCAATTTATCCCATTACGAAGATTGTAACTATGATATTCTTTATAATGCCGGCACTTTATTTGCGTAAGATGATTGAAGGTGCAAATTTTGCAATAATTTTTCACAAAATTTTTTGTTTCTTAAGATTTGAAAAAAATGACTTTGATAAATCTAAATAAATCAGGATGGCATTTCCACGGCATGACTTTTGTAACTTTTGCAAAACTTTGGTAGAAACGCTATTGACGATTGGAAAAACACATTCTGCTGCCACACTGTTGGGGGGAATTGTTAAATACTCCGTCGAGTTGTTAAGCAATTGCGTCCTTTGTTTCCTGCATTCGATCTGTCAAGCCCGATTTTATTCACCAGGTAACTCATCTGATTTGGAATGCAATTTTGTTCATCCTCAAAGCTATCAATATGTTGATAACGTATTGATAAGAATAATTGAAAATATATTGGTATGACTATCAATATTGATATTGACAGCATAGCTCTAGTCGCGACAAAGTGTGTAAAAATCACACTACGGCAGAACCTGAAAAAGGGACATGCGGACTTCCAGAAACCTTGGTAGTGGAAACGTGGCATCTTTCATTGTTCATCCCCATTTCGAGAATTTCATGGTCTGCACACATTTATATAATATAACAGATTTTTTATGTCTGCTATGGTAATACAATACATAGGTGGAATTGTGACGTCTTAACTTACCGCGATTTATCAAGTTTGTCGGTTTTTCTAGACGAAACTTTGAATAGTATTTTCTTACTTTCGTCCAAACAATCGTCAAAAAGATAAACGGTAAAGCTAAAAAACGGTAACATCAAACGCAGCGCTTAGAAATAATATATAGTACAAGCGTGACTCAGAACAGAATGCCTTGTCGCTTGTCGCCACTGCCTTTGGCAACTGGGGAAAAGGTTTTTACCAGAGGAAATACAATTAACTTTAGCCATCACAACCGCAAATATTTTCTCCCTGCATCAATTTTCCTCCAAGATTTTTCTCACAGAGATTAGCGGAAAGTTAGCGGTTGTGATATAACGAATCTTATTTAGTTTTCCCGCTCTCCCATTGTTTGTCATTTACCCCGAATCCCCGTGCTTTTTTCTTTTCACTCTTTCCCTCGAATCTTTGGATCGCGGAAAAATAATGCACAGAAATTTCTCTCATTTCCCCTCATCATTTTTATCCACAAAGAGCTTCTGTGATGTTTTCAAAATAGCAGGAAATTACGAAAAATGAAGGAACATATTTTTTGAGTGGCGCGGAGACAACTCAATTCCAGATTCACAATTTTTCGAGCAAACAAGAAATTCATTATCATCGGATCTTAAGTTCAGTGGCGGCTGTCGGCGTCGTTATTACCCAAAAAATGAAAGTGATGGGTTTAACTTTCGGCTATCTTGGTTTTTTCCTATCTCTGCCCTCAAAGGTGAAAGTAATGTGAGATGGTCAAGTCAAAGGTCAAAGGGGTTCGCCCCCAATTTGAACAATCTTTCTAAGAAGAGAGAGAAGCTGAGAAATGTCACTCTTTATTTACAGTTGCTTCAAAATTTGATGCTATCATTGACATTTTCTTCTTTTTTTCTCATGTCTGTAACAGAATTTTTGAAGGAGGAACCGTGTTTCGGACAAGGTACATTTAAGCATAGTACATGTAGCTTGCACGGTTGGGGGATGATGGTGTATCGGATGCCGATGCCATCATTAAAAATAATGATATTGTCGATAACAACGGATGAAGGAATTTTGAGAAGTGTCGGCGTCTAATGATGTCGGCAATCAAA
>JAHZMY010003782.1:0-10591 GCA_027743915.1 Seira sanloemensis
TTTACAAAAAGTAACGACATACATCAAAACTTACAAAATAATTTTTGTATAAGACACATCCTAGATTTTGATACGTTCAGACTTTTCCACCGAAGACAACCAAAGTTCCACGTACGTACCATAATAGCATTTTTTAAATTCTTAATTTGGTTTCTGTAATTAAAACTAAATAGTACAAGGAATACATTACATCACATGGATGCTTTAGCTACGTCGATCCCCTACAGGAAAAAATGAAAAATGTGATGTTCCTTTTGGGTTTTGCAAATATACCACCTTAGCTATTATACTTGTTAAGTTGGCGTTTTACTGAATGCTTATAACTACAAAACATGTGTGGCAAGGGCCTGTGTGGTGTGACCATTACCGGGGCTGGGACGGTATTAGTTTAGTCCCTGATCCTGCTAATAAAGCTTCTGCGAGTTGCACCCAGTACGTAAGTACTTCACTTCAGAAGCAACTTGCTGCTATTATCAATTATCGATCGAGTAAATAAACCAACAAATCAATTGTGTCCAGTTGTATTATATAACCTGTATTGAACGAGTTAAACAACCAAACGTAAGAATTCTTGAAAATAATAAAAACCCTTTAAAGTTTTCCACCAAAAAACTAAAATCATCACAATGTAAGCCGAATGAGATTTCTCGTGCAATGTACGCCCAGAGCTAAAAAACTAAAATTAACTTGAAGGCCAAGCAAGAGCTAGAGTTATAGACATATTGCAAATAACAAAGTAGGAATTCAATTTTACTTCATCGAAAGTTTTATATGATGGGATGGGACTTTTGATGCGCTCATCGCAGAACAATTACCACGCCCCGAGACCCATGACTAAAAATCTTATCGGGAAATAGTGTTAACTGTGTTCTAGAACTCCTGCATGCTTTTAGACTTTAAATAAGTAACAACAACAATATTCATTCATTCACTTGCCATTAGGATACTTAGCAAAAAGTGACCTGGACCTCAATAAATAACATTATACGTCCATCTGTATTAGTAAATTATTATACATAACTTAACATTTGCTAAAGGTTAATGCTTTTCTCTTATCACCCATTTGAACTGCCTGAATTAAGAGTAGAAAACGCGCGACTGACTCCATCACGTCTTTCATGCACATCAAAAGGGGTGTGAATAGTAAAACCTAATGTGCCCTTGCTATTTTGACCATTTCCAAGCACCTTAACCATAATGTCAATGCGTCAAAAAATCTTGGAGAAAGCCTATTTATAAAATCACTATATAAACTTACCACTGACGAGAATGGCACAACAGAGAAGGACGATTCCACTGATCTTCATGATGATGGCGTAGTAGGAAATTTGAGAAAATTCACTGGCAATGACGAGCTAACCTGCAATTTAAAAAAAGGTGTTGGTTCAATAAAACAAGATGTGCAGAACGTGGGTTTTATTATTTGTATATTCAGTTAAATACTGACATTTAATAGATACTGAATGAGACTCGTAAGAAGAAAAAAACTGAAACTTCCTTTTCCAATTTCAACCAATTTTTTTAAAGGAATATATCAGACTTTGTAGTACATTTACCTCAAAGCTGATGTCGACAATGATAAAAAAATGTCTCGTAATAAAACAATGATGATGAATTTGAGTGATAGTTGTGTGAGCTCACTTTTCACGAAAATTCCATTAATTTTTTCAGATTCGCTGTGAATTGCATTGAAGAAATGCACACACATTCACATAGTGCTATTGTGTATTAACCGACTGTTACTGGTAAGTTAAGTTTGCCCATGCCAATATTGAATTGTGTGACAACATGAAAGTTATGCGCGCTCATTTATTACTCCCTACAGCTCAATGCACTCTCAGACTTAGCATGTCATATCTAAATTTTTACGTGATGTAATGAACTCGTTAATTGTAATTTTGTAAACACCCACCCACCAGACAAAGACAGTTAATTGCAAACGAATCTTAATTAATTTCGCTTTTGGTTCAATGCACATATATTTCTGCACACACACATATATATGGACCAGCTGAGTTGATTTTCCTACAAGGTATAGTATATAATAAATGTATTGCCTCTGCTTGATGCCTACATAATTTTTTAATCTCCATTTTCGAAAAAGTGCAAGCAACTAATCTAAAATTATATTAATTAATAAATACAAATTGTCCTACCTTTTCCAGATTCAACCGAACCAAATGACAGTTTACGGTTTAATGTGTACGAAACTGACTTCGGAAAGTTTCCAGAGTTCACATTACAACTAACCAACACTGTTGCCAGTCAAAATGAAACTATTGGCTTTAGTCATCCAGTGTAGTTTGTAGACGAGTAAAGAGTGAGTGTAGGGAAAAACAGACCTGTTTCTCTTCTACTACATAATTGCTTCGCGAGAACAGTTCCCCTTGTCACTCTCCCTACTTCATCATATGCAGGACTGGAATATATGCTACTCTGATACTGAGACTCGTTCTCCGAGCGAAGAACCAACCTCCCATCCCAAGTACAAAGTTTAGATGCTAACAATTTTTGTCTTTGTGTGCTAGCTCTAGTTTAGTAGCCGTTTAGGATGATACCTTTCGTTTGCGCATATTTTTCATTTTACTGGTTTTTGTTTCAATTTTTGCATTATTGAAACAACGACATTAAAAATGTGTAGTTGTTTCTTCCTTGAGAAGTTCACGTCTTTGTTTGGGACCTGAAAAATATCACATCGTTCGTATTATTACGGGGTATTATGAAATGTACCAGGCTCCAATTTATAGATACCGATAAAGTAAATGACACTTTCAAAACTGTCATCAGTAATGCTCATCAAGAACGTGATGGAAACTTTTTTGGCATCTAGTAAATACGTTTCCGAGTACATAATTAAAATGCGCAAATAATACTTGAACGTAGAAATCAGCGTTTAGCTTTCTGGGAGCTGGAAACACTGGTATTGGCAGGACAGAGAAAGGATACGAATGATGCAATAATAATACTTTGAAATATGCATGTTCTACAGCGCTGCAGCTTTTTAAAACGTTTTCAGAAAGAAAGCCCCAAACTAGTATATATCTCAGGTCTTCAGAGAAAGACAAATGCGACTATAGTCGTCGTCGTCGTAGTAGTAGTAGGCAGCGCATTAGCTGTAAAAACGTACAGAATATTTTGCTCTTGTTCCCATGCAACTCTAGGCACCTCCGCTACCACAGACCTCCATATTTTCCAACGCTTCGACTTTCTTTTGTTTGCTCAAATATGCGAATTTATACCTACATACAATGGAAGCCAACTACGCTACATGCATGGCTCCACTTCCACAAAAGTATTGCTTGCTGCTACTACGCTGCGCTCTGGTAAAATATTTTTCAGACAATGCAATTTGCCTTTGAGAACGGACAAGGAGAATGACTAAAAATCACGTTTGGCGTGATGCCTCACTCGAATAAAAAACATTAAGCCCAACAAACTGAACAACAACAACAGTGCAGTAGTTCAGAGGGACTCAGACAAGAGCATGCTATACTTCCATCTCTTCTTATAAATCCCAAACGTTGTCCGCCTACCCTTTTCAAGTGTTTTCTCATTAATTGAATTTTTATTTACTCTGCGCGCTAATGAGCGGAAAATATCTTTACATACCCTAATTTAATTCATTTACTACAGAACGACAGTTGTTCGGCTCGGTTTTAATGAAGTTATAAAAGATACCATGCTTCATGTGCTTCGCAGGAAAAAATGATTAGTCATCATAGATAGTTTGGAGACCGAGGTCACACGATAAAAATTAAAAGTCGGTTTCTGTCACCTGATCAATACTCTTTTTTTGATGGCTCATTTCATTTAATAGTAAGAATATTCATTCGTAACTTTCAAAAATGTTTTCGTTTTCCTTATAAACCCGTCCTTTTTAACGTATTGTCATTTTTAATGGTTTTCTTCCCCAGTTGGAGTAGTAATTACAAGTTGATTAGTTTGAGTTCCCATTCTTAGCCTAATAATTTTGTGTTGACTGAAACCTGCGAAACTATTGCTAGTTAATTGTATATCTTGGATGGATCCGAGGGAAATACGTACTTTTGCTCTATGTAGTGTGGGTCTTTTCGTACGTAGTGGCATGCATCATTGAGAAAATATACCAACTTTTGTGCGAGCTTAACTATACGATAGAAGTTACCAAATATATATATTAATTACAGATTCGAGTTTTCCACGTAACTGTGCATGCTTGATTTTCCCACCTACCTTCTCGGAATACCATTGACGGTACGGAGTGTATATCAAAGTTCTATACTTTCTATAAAGAAGTCACATGAATCACAAGCATGCTTTTATTCTCCCAAAGTCAACAAGAGAACAGAGAGAGAGACGAGAGCAGTACAGCATAAAAATATTAAGCGTCGTTGTTAGTTGTTGCAATAACCTATATACATAATAGCTCCAGCTTAATCAAATGGGAAAAAGGAAAATCTATTTCGTCTCCCTTCTCTTTTTTACAGATAAATGTATATAGGTTTTTAGGGAAAATTATGCTGTTTTTATAAAGCGACTAGGTGTATATGTTAAAAACGTAACGAGAGACATGCAGAGAAAAAAAGCCTCCTTGTTGGAAAAATACGTGTTAATGTTAAAGTACATGCATCGCATTGCAAAAGCAAGTCTACAATTTACTCTCTCTTCAAATCCTCTCAATTGTTTGAAACATTCGTAATAAGAGCGAGAGAGAGAGAGATAATGATAGCTAAAATGTTAAAGTGTACTTTTTAATGGTTAACCGAAACATTGCATTTGCATTGATATTCGACTTTGGATTTATCGTGAATTGTACAGAGCGAAAAAAGAAGCATTAAAAATATAAGCTTTTCCGAGTTGTATTACTACCCTTTCAAGGCTGGACAAGAAGCTATAATATCGCAATGAAATTGAAATCCATCACTTCAAACAGATAATGGTAAAATGGATATAAAGTGTCTC
Source organism: Seira sanloemensis (assembly GCA_027743915.1). Taxonomy (NCBI): domain Eukaryota; kingdom Metazoa; phylum Arthropoda; class Collembola; order Entomobryomorpha; family Entomobryidae; genus Seira; species Seira sanloemensis. Next base: position 4,942 of record JAHZMY010003782.1, read on the forward strand.
CACTTTTTGCATTTAATTACACACTAGAATGAGTTTATCACACGTTATTTGATGCTCATTAGCATTGCGCATTTATCCAGTGGAGAAACCCCTCCACATTTTGATTCCTGTCGGATTTCTTTTTCCTTTTATCGGTTTGAAGCCAAAAGGGAAAAAAGGAAGTCGGCGTTTTTTTTATTTTAAACCATGTAAGATGCTTTCGTGTGCTAGAAAGAAAACGGCTAATGAAAGTTCAAGTTCACACACGACAACAGTAAATATTTTGTGACAAGGAATCTGACGCAATTTGCTGGCAAAAATGTGTGATTCACTTCATTTTTTACAAATTTCTATCGGAATTCAAGTGCAAGACATTGAGAAATCGCGGAAGATTGTGAGAAAATTGACGTAATTCTGTTTTCCAGTTCAGAGAAAATGAGTCGCAAGCCACCAAAACTATTCCCAATTGAGGAGAAGCTACCTCCAGGACCAGTTGAAGAGAAGGGTGCAGAATGTATGCCCCCTTTGAAGCCAGGTGGCGGGGTTAATAATTCGACCTCTGTGACCACGACGTCGTCAGTGACAAGAAGTTCCTTGCCCTCTCTCAGACGGCTCGCACCTCGCAGAAATTTTTTAAACTGCAATGGAGCAAATCGTAGGCCTAGATTTATTACGAAAGGGGGCAGTAATACGTCATCACCGGGGTCAAATGACTCGACATCGGGCGTGCGCTCACTCAGTTCGCCCAACCCGGAGACTGGGTCAACGAACGGGTGCGGAAGTGAGCACGTGCAAACAACAACACCCGCAAACAAAGTTAACGGTACGATATCCAATGGTGAGCGAAGTGGCTTTGTAAATCATTTTTGCAAAAATTATTTGGCAGCACATTTCCCCTATTCTAATTTACGCATTTTGATTGCCGGAAATTTTTTGCGTCTTGTTTCTTCATATACATAAAATGATAATAGTCATAAAAAGCAAATTATATGCAAAGCAGCTAAACGTAACATAATATATGAATCGTTAATGTGTGCTCCTTGTTGCAGGATTGTCATCAAAGATTAGCGAAACATCAAAATCAATGCGGCGGCAAAACAGTTTGGACATTGACGACGAGGCTGATGATGACAGTTTCTCAAGTGATAGTCACCAACAAATTAGTAGTATTAACGGAAAGAAAGTGGAGTCCCAATCGAGTAGTGCATCATTATCTAATAGTCAATCTAGTAATACTTTGAAAAGGACGAGTAGGTTAAGTCAAAGTGGTGTCAAGTCTAATTTAGCTAGTAGACGAGCGACTTTAGCATCGTCCCCACAACCTCCGGAACCAACGTTAGACACCTCAGCTATAAGTAGAAATGAAGATGTTGATGAGACCTCCGATTCGGAGACGATACCAGAAAGTCAAGACGAAGACAGTCTGCTAACAGAAGAGTTGATTTCCGAAACGCCTAAAATCATTAGGAAAGGAGACACTGTGATAAAGTCGTATGTTGACGAGAAGACAGGGAGACTCGTCGTTTTTGAGAAAGGGATGAATCTTGAAGTATGTGATTTCGGGAGTGGAAAATGGTACCCGGCCAAAGTGAACAATGTGGATTGGAAAAAGCAGGAGGTACTCGTCCATTACTCCAATTGGTCATCCAGATTTGATGAGTGGATCAGCATGACAAACAATCGTTTGCGTGCTAGTGTAAATACTAACGTTGTGAAGTAAGTCCTTCTGTTTGACGTCAAAATTGTAAACAATGACTTTGTTCAGGCGGTTAATAATTTTATTTATTTTTACTAGGTTGACATTTATCGTGGGCGAAAGGGTGCAAGCTGTATGGCCTGGGGACAGCAAGAAATATTTTGGTACAATTTCGCAAACACTTTCAAACGGTAAATCCTACAAAATGCAGTAACAGTACAAACAAATATGTATTTCATTTGTGACGAATCGTATATTGACGTGAGCGTTCTTCATAATGATTTCCAGATATTTATGAAGTTTTATTCGACGACGGAATCAAAATGAAACGCAACGCAAATCAGCTTTTCAAAGTATCTCAGGAGGAGCCTCCCCCAATCGGAAATAAGGTTGAGAAGGAAGAAGGGGTGACCAAACTAGTTCCTATCAGGGAAAACGCCAAGCCCATCCGGGTCATAAAAAGACGAAGCATAAAGCCAAGCGCTCTACGAGATTCCACGAAAGGTGAACCCAGGACAGAAGCCAAAGCTGAGGTCACTACTGCCACTTTAGACGTAATACAATCGGCACCATTAACACCAGCTGCTAGTCGCCCCAGGCACTTTTCCGTTTTCGACCCCCCGTCGGGAGAATTGGGCAAGCGGCGACGATACGTTCCTGATTATAAAATTTTGGCAAAAGGGATTCCAAGGATCACTCGCCGGCCAAAGTCAGAGGGAGCAATTGGCACAGCACCGACTTCTGAGACAGAAAGTGATGGCAGTGGCGCTTCTCAAGACGCTTTACAAGCAGTACCTCCTCCAGAGCCAGAACCTATAGCCACACCACTCTCCACGTCCTCAAGGCGCCGGAAATCTCTAGCTGCCTTTAAAGTCCCTACTACCACTGAGCCTTCATCAACCGAACCTACACAAAATGAGTTACCTGCTCCAAGCGACTTAGCAGATAGCGCTGAAGTAGCTCTACCAGACCAAGTTGCTTCTTCAACTCCCGGTAAAAAGCGGCGGCAACCCTCCAGTTCCTCCTCCAGCGCAACCGCGGCACCTGCTGCAGTTCCCTTACAAATGGAATCCAAAAGCATGTCAACTCCGACAAAACCTGACGCCCAGACCACGGAATCTGTTGAGCAAACTACTAGTACAAGTACAATATCCACGCCCAACACAATTCCTGTTCCCACCTCTGCAACCTCATCCGCTGCTACCTCTTTTCGTCGGCCCAGGTCATCGGGCAGTGTGCTCGCGTTAATCTCAGCAACACCATCAGGCCACCACAAGAGAAGTACCTAAAGATAGTAAAGTCGACTCTGGGTTCGTAGACGAGTCTGGCAATCACATCATTATTGAGCAGAATGAAGTGGACGGTTTCTGGAAGTGTCCATTGAACAAATGCGGCAAAAACTTTCGAAAAGACTCCCTCCTGAAAATGCATTTTAAGCATTATCACCCCGAGCTTAAGGTGACTGGGGAAGTGGCCAACGTTGTGCAATTGGCTCAAGCCCGAACCGCGTTTGACGGTTACTTGGTTGACCACCACGGGTCATGGCCCAAGTCCACAGGGCATCCTTCCCCTCGTGAGAGCAGTCCCGTCGGTAAGGCGACGGACACACCTTCAACCCCAGAAGTGACAGAGTCCAGCTCCCATTCTCACAGGAAAAGTCTAAAATCGTCACCTCCAAAAGATGAGGACTCTCCTGAGAAGCTTAGCAAGGTAGACTCTGAAGTGTCTCCGCCCAAACCCCATGTCGCCTCAAAACAACTGTCTCTGGACCCTTCCCCAGCTTTAACTCAATCACCAAGACTACGACAAGCGAGTTGCAAGAGGTCGTTTGTTTGGACGAAATCAGGTTATCGAAAAAGTACTACCGCGATCACCATACCTGCCCGCAGGAGGTTCAACCACAAACCACCGAAAGAGTCTGAGGTCTCCATGGGTACAAGCGAGAGTCAAAAGAAGAACAGAATTCCAGAGTCAGCCGACACTCCGTTAGCAATTTCTGATGTTGCTATTGAACAGTCTGTTGACAGTCCGAGCTCGTTTTCCGTTTCAAACACCCCGTCTCCTTCTTTGGCCTCTGACCCAAAGTCGGAATTTTCTCTTGAGAGTTGCTCAGGCTCTTCAAGTAGTGAACCATATTTAGTTCCTCCGTATGGTGAAGCCGAAACATTCGCACCTCATGGCCGACCCAGAGGCAGATGGTCGAAATCTCATATTCGCCGAAGTTTGATAAACTCTAATATGCGAAGAGTTGGTCCTGGCATGGTCTCCAATGCGACATCAATTCTACTCAAGAAGCGATTAGGAAATTATCGAAAGTTTATGGGAAAACGGAGTCGACAAAAGAGAACAAGTATTTTGAGTCGAATTTCAAGTGGAAGAATGAGGGTCATTTTGGAATCTTTGAACCAACGGTTCCTCCAAAAGAAACGCTTTGTAGCTGTGAGGAGAGGAAGAGATGTCAAGGTGGACGTGATCAACTGTGTTTGCAGCAACAAAACAGAGTTTGGCTTGATGATTCAGGTGCGTCTTCTTTAGAAATTCACTACTATTCACTAAGTATTATTTACGTTAGTTATAACGTGTCTTGCGTAATATAACATGAAACTTAATTCCTTCGTTTTCCTTTAGTGCGAAATATGTCTCTGCTGGCAGCATGGCAGCTGCTATAACGTACAAACAAACTCACAACTTCCTGACTTTTACGCCTGCCAATCCTGCTCAGAGCCTGAGAAGTCGAGGCTCTCCCGAAAATACGAATGGGCCGAGGCAGAATTCTACAAGTTTGGAAAACTGCCATCGTAAGATTTTATTCCATGCTTTCCATGTTTTCCTATTTTGTGCGAAAAACTTGTATTCTTGTAGTTAAAATGATTTTTTCTTTGTTTCAGATTTCCATTCGCCTCAGGCTTTTCCAAAGAGGATTCCCGAATCATGAAGACATGTACAAATCTGACATCCAACTTGGCCGAATCATACGCCATGATAAAAAGCCTCAATGTGAAGCAGAGCATCTGCTTTAGCAACCCTGAGCACCCACAGCTGTACCAATGGAACACTGAAAAGTTGACTCCCCAAGAAGAAATCCAACGAGACAAGTTTAGCAAATACTTTCAGCCTGTCCTTCGCCGTCTCCTGCTGGAGAACAAGAACGATTCTGCGTACCAAGACAAACTACGAAAACTTGCGGACACCCGGATCAAACTAAAGAAGTACACTGAAGCGATCGAGTCTGCCAAGTCAACAATCAAGAAAAAGTTAGGGTGTCGTGCTGCCGCCTTTCTGGACTACATGAGCGAAAACGTTCTCGACGAGATGATCAAACAACGGAAGAGGTCTGTGCAGGAGGAGACTGGAGCAGGAAGGAAAGACCTTGGAGGAGATGGAGGTGGAATCAAGAAGCGAGCCGCCGAAATGGCCTACCACCGCCTGATCAAGATGAAGGAAGAAATGGAAAAAAAGCAAGCGGCGGAAGCGCGACTCCAGTTTCATGGTTCAATCAGTCCCACGAAAAGTAATCACATTCATCAGCTAACCTCTCCCTTACTAAATAATGTCGCTAAATCATCTCAACAATCGTTTATGAATGGTGCCCATCCCAATGTTTTCATGAAAGGTGCTTCCTCTCCAAACGGACTGCAAAAGGACATCAGCTCTAACCTCAAGGATTTTTCCGTTCTCAAGAAATATCTGAAGGAGAAGAGAACTGTCGAGTCGAACATTCAACTGACAATTACGCGAATGTCGGAAGAGTTCCCCGAAGATTGGAAGAATCTCATGAAGCTCTGCCGAAGCTTTGTGGAGGAGACGAGCAAGGAGTCTGTCGAAGAGGAGAGGAAAAAGTGGGTCTCTAACGTTATAATCACCTATTATAACTTGAAAATCCTCCTCAAGCAAATCTACTCGGAGAGGAGTATCCAGAGGCAAAAGTTGTGCGCTTCCGAGTTTGAAAAATCAACAATCAAGCTCTTTGACCTA
>JAHZMY010003783.1:0-10040 GCA_027743915.1 Seira sanloemensis
AGTTCTCGCCCATGTGGCTCACTAGACTAATATTCTTTTAATAGACCGATTTATTGACACAGTGGAAAGGAAAAAGTGGGACTTGAAAGAGGGATGCTGAAACGGGGGTAAAGTGGGAAATCCTCGTCAGAAAAATCCGTGGCTGCAGAGTGTTAAGTAGGTAGACACAATTATTTATTTGAGACAACTTCTTAGTCAGATTTAAAGTCTGGTTTTGGGATGGATGCCAATTAAAAGAATAAATTTTATTATGTATATCCTTAGTATAAATAAAATTGTCATTAAAGTTAAATCATGGCAGTTTACAGCTTCGCCCATTGATTTCCTGCAAGTGAGAAATTTCACGCTTTCGGCAATTCACTGCAAGAAGGAGAGGTCAAATAGAAATAAATGTTTTTCCTGTGGTAGTTAAAACTTCTCACTTACAGGAGGGTCTTACATAGAGACGTCATTGGAAGGGCACCACCACCACTAGGAGTACCACAAGTAGGAAAGAAATGAAAATGAGTTTTATTGTCCAACTTGGGTTTTCTCCTAGGCCAACACTATTTTAAACCGTGTAAGCTTATATATACACTCTTCCTTTGCAATTCTTCTCAATCTGCGAGTGCCAAAGGCGAGAAAAAATAAGGGAGTCGTGGAGGGTGCTGGTACATATATAAGCCTTTGAACTGAATTTGCCAGAGAGGCCAACAATTTCTTGCACACTTGCCAACTGTAGTCAATACGTTGTATTTACTGCCAGATCAAGCCATCACTGGGCTTGTGTACTTCGCTGGTTTATTATGAAGCCCGTTTGCTTTCTTCTTCTTCCGCATCTTTGGGAGAAGCGAGCAGCGCTGCTCTGTTTGTGTTTGTTCTGTGAAAAGTACCAAATTTGCTTTGAAGCAATAGTCATAAAATTGTCGTATGAGAAAACTGCACTTTAAATGTACCTCTTCTACACCTACTTAAGTTATTGGCGCTTATAATTGGAATGGTCTTGTATGCTAGAGGATGGTCTTTCTCCCATTTTCCTTTGGGCCAGACGGAGCTCCCTTTAGAGACTCTTGCTTTCGGAGACTGCATTTTAGTCAAAAGTACGCGTTCGAATTTCATTGTTCAAAGGGAGAACGGAGAGAATGAAATGGTTGAAAAACTTTTTTCTTTAAAGTTGATCCTTTCATTCCTCTTCCGCCTACGTTTCCGTTCCATCCCATCACATTTTTCTAGATTTCTGGAGATGTGCGTTGGAGTGAAACACCTTAACTGCCACTTAATTCTCGTTTATTGCGGCGTTAAAAAGTTCTACACGGAGACTTTCTCTGAGCAGCAGAAAGAGCGACACTTTTTTCAGTCGCTTCTTCCACAAAAAACATTTCATTAACTTTATGAATTGAGTAGTCATTAAATTTTCCGGCTAATGCTGTGCCCATGAAAAACATCTTATTCAACAATTCCATTCGGAGGTCTTTGTAACTCAAATGTAGCACAGAGATGTGAAGGTCGTCTTTATCCAAGTCTTGTTTACTTCAGACCCAAATCTTAATTAAGATTGATTGCCAATTCAGTCCGATTGTTAAAATCAGGTGAAAGCAACAGCACAATGCATCATTGATAAGAATGTGGCGTGTACATTCTCAATAGTTACCTAATGCGCGTGTAAAATAATTTATTAACGCATATCAAAAGGATTTTGATGAATGACTCCCCAAATTGGATCAGAAAGTATATAAATTCCGACTTCAAAACATCATCAAGAATCCTGTTGTTTCTCAAAAAATCCGGGATGCGCACGTAGCCTAGTATGTATTTTATTGATTTCGTATTGGCTTCCTAGAATAGTGAAGGACGAAGCTGATCGTATGTAGGTCATAGTGCTGCAATTTTTCTTGACTAAGAAAAAAACAACTTTTGCCAATTGAATGCAAGGTTAATGCAGAATTTAAGTTCATATATGTAGGAGAACTGTAATCACAAGCTTATTTTTTACAGCTAATTGTAATGTCATATTTTCCAGTAAAATCATGTACATAACAATATATGGTTCATCTGTAGGTTGCACGTTACAAAGCACAATTTACTACTCTATTAGACAGGGAATGCAGTGCGTGTCCACCACTTCCCACTTTCCTCTGGTCACATATAACGCCAGTTCATGGTTTGACTAAGGCCATACGGTTTCCTCGCAAAAAAGTGGAAAAAGTTTGCCTACTTTCGTTCTAATTGGAGGGCTGATGTTACTCGTTAATTTGGATTGTTAAAGTTGTTGTGCACAAATGAGTTTTGATGCTATGAAAATAATTCTTGGATGCGGGGGAAGGCTAGGGGAAACGCAAATTATAGACATAAGCTGAACTTGAATGTTTATGTGTTGGAGTATGTTATGAGTATGAGTATGACTGGATTGAGTGCTATCATGTTACATATGTAAATATTTCAACGAGGAGTGTTATCGCGACATTACTCTCACGGTGTGATTCATTCGTAAGAATCTTGAAAGTCTGTTCCGCAACTAGTAAAGTGCTCCTTAGAGTTGAAAGCGCGTGGGCGTCGCGGGTTTTTGGAATTAGCTTCCACCTTTTCAGATTATGAAGAGCAATGCCGTAAGCAATTAAATCCATGTCTAAAAGTGGAGCGAGACACTAATGTCAAACATAACGGCAGAGAGACAAGGTTGCGATACATGTTTACTATGTAGTACTATACATATATGAAATATGAAAACTTGAACTTCAACTTTTCTCAAACATACCTACGTCTGCTCTCCACCTCCGCAAGAGAAGTTTCCATTTCCGGATGGCCACGAGTCATGGAAAAGATGTGTGGTTACGTCACATCTTCAGAATGCTTGGGTGCAATATGAATGCAAAAGGAAAAAATCCACCCTTCCGTCTCGTGTCTTTCAGTCTGTATGCCTGTTCAGTGTGTCATTGCATGCCTCTGCGTGTGACTACTGAGAGAGCGACAAAAAAGAAGGGGTTAAACGTTGAGCCATCTTAAGCCCAGTGAATTAAGAAAGGAAATTTTCCCTTGTCGTGAAGAGGAAGTAGCAGACAAGAGCTATCTCTCTCTTTTAAGTCCAGCCAAAGAGAAAGTGAAGGAGAATAGTTATAAAAAACTTGTTAGACTTGTTGAAGCTTGAAGAATTCTGAAAGACGATGCAGCGAATAAAGCGCTGAGACTTGAGCCCAGTAATACTCATTCCACAATATATGAAGAGGAAGTCGAGGGTCTGCATCCTTTCCGGACCCGTTCTGACGTTAGTTGTTTCTTTGACATTGTATTTCTGTTGAGAACTACATCACATGGACTTTTCTTTGATTCCATACCACCTTACAACAGGCGAAGAAATTTATCCTGTGAACTTGACTGTTGCGTACTCAGCATAACACTAACTGAGCGGCTTTTCAAAAAAACTAATATTTTCATACTTTTTATGAAAGCGTCTGGGTCTGGAGCTTTCTTCGAAAGTTTTGATTTTGCCATTGTCAGCGTCTTTGTACATCGACCTTTCACTTTATGTTGCATTAATTGATTTAACGCTGCTAAGATTACTTGAAAATGATTGCTTGCAAGTTTTTTTGTAGGAAAGTCACGTGGCTTTCTGGCTGACGACTTCAATTTAATGATAAATTTGTCGTTCGTATAATACTTCATTTTCTGACATATAACCTATCATATTACAGTTTGCCTTGGGCTAGTACGACTCAAGTCACTTTCCTCGTATGGTCAATAAAATAAAAGTCTGTATTGTCATCTGCAGCAAATGTCTTTCACCGAATGAGTAGGACTAGGAGCAAAATGACATTGTAGCTTGTGAGAGGAGGCACAGAGCACACGGCTGAGTTTATATAGGTACCTACCTACACAAAGTACAAGTTTCTTTAGCAAGTTTTGAATAAATGAGGTGGGATCATGATGAAGTTGTCTTGTCGCTTTCTCTCAGCGTTGATGATGAGGATTGTGTACATTTATTTGCTAGCTGAGAATGCAGTATTCCCATTATTGGACTTTGAGTGTGATGAGACGAAAGTTTGTAAAAGTGGAAAATAAGTTTTTTCTCCTCTCCTTTTTCTTCGCTGAACGTGTCATTTCATTTATTTTGTTAATAACGGAGAGTGGGAGAAAAGTCGAAATAACAAAAAAGAAAAGTGTGAGTTGAAGGAAGGAAAAAGGAAAGAGATCAATTTCGTGCCAAATGAGAGTTTGGACTGACTTACTTAAGCTTCCCTCGCCGAAGTGAAGTTATATACCCGTCTATATCTAACTATCCAATAAATTCAAGCCTCGAACTACACGTGTAATTTACACACATGCATATGTGACTCGGCATAATGTACACGTTCTCCATCTAATAAGTATCTTTTCCAATTAAAGCTAGTTTCTGCCTCATTGCATGACGCGGCTTTCATTTCTTCCTGAGTATTCACTTTGCAACCTCCTTCATCCTTTAAAAGATGGATTCAAAAACAAATGGAAGGACGTTGTGCATGAATGTTTCTTTGTATCGTATTATTATGTGATTCTAAAACATGCTTAAACTTGCCGCAAAGGATTTCCTCTTTCTCATGCTCTCACTTGACACGCAAGCAGAAAGTCGCAAGAAGTCGAGGAAAATATTGCATCGCAGTGTTGATTTTGACCGTATAATTTTGTACAATAAATAGGCGCATACTTGTGTATATTTCTGTGTAAATGAAAGACTCTTTCGAAACATGTGTGGGTGAATTTGATTCATTAAATACTATATATAAGAAGAAAAAGAAAGTAACATAACATTGGCAAAGTGTTTTCTCTTTTGACAGGCAAGAAAATCGGCGAGAACTCGATCTGATACAATTCTTTCTTAAGTGGCTTGTTAGTATGATTCCTCTTTAAAAAGCGGATTTTCTTTCTTTCCTTATCTTAAAAGTACACAAGTATCCCTCAAGCTCCTGACGTCACTGGTGTGTAGGTCATAAAATTTAATACGGGATTTTACATGGCATCTACAGAATTTAAAGGAGATTGGCAAGTTGAAATTGTTCGTTCTCAATAGCACAGGCTCCCATTAGCCTCGTAAGTGCAGGTTAGGCGGGCATGTTACTACATGATGCTGTGTATCTCATCCCCTTGAGCGGCGTCATTACCCCTTTTCCTCAAGCAAATTTCGCACTACAACAGCAACAACAACAGCGGCAGCCACAGTCAGTGACTTTAGGAAGGTTATTGTATTGGTTTGAGCGAGGTTTAAATTGTGATGCTTCTGCTGAGATAACACTTTCGTATTGTCATTTTATTGCCTCGAAAAAGTACTCAGTGTAAAGGCTGCAGAACAAAGAGGGGAAATCATACTCTCAAGTCATTGAAGCCAACTTTCATCCATTTTATGAGGATCATTGCATTAACTAACAAATGTGTAAATTATGTGCAGTTCTACGTCCTTTTCATTCATCCTTTCGGAGAGGAAAAGGGGCGCCTCATCTCGATTTCATTTGGTGGAGTGTTGATAATAATGCTGCTGCTGGCGTGTGGCATGGCATTTGAACTATGTGTTTTCCCTTCATATATCCTATCGCCTTTCCGCTCGTGCCAAAGTGTTTGGAAGGAATTTCGGAGAATTGTTGTGCTCTTTGAAGAGGCAATATCTTTGTCCTCACTGCAATCTAGTTTACTATTCACAGGATGGAAGGAGAAAGTGCAAAGGATGCCTTTGGAAAGCACTTTTTACATTCGCAGTTATATTACAGATAAAAGGTACATTAATTCATCAGGCTGTATGAGCGCGAGGCTTGCATTTTTCGGATATACCGCATACTTTCAAATTCTACCGCAGGATATCAATAGTACAAGTACGTTATAGGAAAGTCTAAAGTACATTGCGACTGGGAAAAAATGATGGTTGGAACGCAGGTGAGAAGGAAGCTCCTGAAAATCTAGCAACTACGGTAATAATATACACACTTGTCGTGTCTACTTCATTTCAATTCACCAGCGTTTTCTATTTTAAATAAAGTGTAATACTCTTATTTCTTGTTTTTCCTCTCTTGTCTTTTGATAAAAACGGGAGAAAGCAATGGGAAAGTGTTTTGGTCGAAGAGAGAGCTGGAGCTGCATGCATACACACACAAGTCTGTATATGTTATGCTTGTAATAATAATACGCAGATGGATTATTATTATAGTGTGCTTTCGGTGTGACAACAAGAGAAAAACAGCGGCAATATCAGGGCAACAAAAGAGACGCTTAATGTCCTCGTGATGATGATGATTATGATTATTGTAGTTGTATATAAGCATTACTACGACTACTTTTTCCCGTACTTGTTTTTTCGGTTCAAGTTGCTCATTTCAACTTCAACTTCCTGCTGAATACATTATAAAAGAGAGTGGGAATACAACAATGAGCTCTTACTTGAAAGTGCTGTTATTACATCCCTCTCGTAGAATGTTCATTGATATTCCTTCTGTTTTGCATAAAATAAGAGTGAGTATGTGTGTGTGTGCCATTGAATTGCTAGTTGACTAAACAATGGGAAATAATATTTGAATTGTGCGCTGCTGCTGGAGGAGTGGTGTGTATTTTGTTGTGGACTCCTTTTGAACTCTTGTTTTCTTTGTTGTTTCTTGCGGTTCTCGGAAAAATACAAACTTTGCCTCTTTTACCTACCTTTTTTACGGGACGTGAAAAGAGTCATTTCTTATTTTGAATGTGCATAATATAATCGGCACTCGCGTGGTGCACCTTGCTCCAGCAATAAGCCCTAAGCTTGATGAATGCCTACCCAGCTCGTGGGCATGAAAGAAGTAGCTGCTTTTCCCAAGAAAAGGAAAAAATCCTTCGGAGTTGGGTTACATATCGGAAAGGAAATACAAATTGGCAGCCACATACATTACAAATGTCGGGTTACATGAATTGAGCTTGTGCCATACACAAAGAAAAATGTCTACTTAACCTCAAGGAATAACTACTTTCACCCTGATTGTGAGGTTGGCAGGGTCCTTTTGTCTAGAAGGAGGTTTATGTATCGCATTGGGAAGCATATTATTTTGAAAAGACTCTGCATTGTGTGGCCGCTTGTGTGCTTTCTTTTTCATAAAGAAAAATGTGGTTTTGTCTGTATCTTTATGATTACTCGTGTGCCAATTTTTCTCGTTTTGTATGAGCTTTTTTTGGAGAGGCTCCGACGACATGGCGTTTTTCGCTCAGGTATGCATGCGAAGGACGCATAAGGGTGAAACTTGCTATAGTGCTAGATTGCTCTCAAGAATAATGATTGTGATGTGACCCAATGGCATTGATATTTTATGAAAGAGGGTCCTTGGAAAAAAATCATTTATATTCACATCGGGTAAAATGGGACGACATAAGAATCCCCTCGGAGAAAGTGGAGTGTGCCTTTTATGTGAATCTGGAGGATGTTTAATGGTTTTCTTTTGTCTCCCTTTTGTAGGATGAAGAGCTGAAGCACACACCTGCTGCGGGGGTCATCATGAGCAACCAAAGCCTGGTGTTGCAGGGCATCAGTCGCAGATCAGCTGGAAATTACAGTTGCCTGGCAACCAATCAAGAAGGAACGTCGCCTAGCAATGTGCTCCATTTGAGCGTGATGTGTAAGTTCTCACAAATTAATCAAAATCACAAAAATGTATGAGACTCGTAGAATAATGTACGGAAGGGTTCCTTTTGTCTCAGTCGGTGCTTTCTTTCCGTAGTCCGGGAGTTTGTGAGATGGGCGTTACCACTTAATCTCATTCATTGACAAGAAGGGAGTACAAAAAAGTTCATTTTTTTCCGCCGTGCCCTTCACTCTTCCAATGCGATTAAATACTGCCGTTTATCTTCCACACACTTTTTCTCATTCCAAAAAGTGAACTTTGGGGCAGTTGAGCTTGCAGTCTCAAGACTATGTGCTTTCACCTTACCATTTCACCTTGTGTAATGGAAAAGGGGATATGATTTGGGATAGATAGTGATGGTGAACGAAACAGATATTATTGAAGTAACTGATGTAAAAGCAGGAAAAACCTTTTCCCTTTTTCTTCGTCGAAGCTCATTCGTTTATCAGAAAACACTCGTAATGTTTTTTGCCTGGAGCTAATAAAAAGCTCTTGTCTAACCCTTTTATTCTGATGACTACTTTCTCAAAACGATGATTATGATACAGTTGGAGGGATGGTGTTTCAAAGAAGATATGTACCCTCTTTTTTAGCCCCTTCACTAATACCCGGCGATATTTATTCTCCCGTTACTTCCCATAAAGATACAAGGTCTTTTCCTCAGGAAAGGAAAGGACTCACCTAACCCAAGTTGGATTACGTGTTGTACATTGGATGCACTACGTCTCTCGTAAAAATAGGAGCTCACGCACATAGTGTACAATATTATTATTTTTCCATGTTGCACTTCATCGTGTACATACATGCACACACGTACGAAATATAGTCCGTTAGACGCTGATGATAATAACTCTATAAGCAGCAAGTGCCATGATATCAACTAAAAAGATCAAACCCTTTTAGGATGAAGAAGAGAAGGTAAAATGGCATAAGAGCAGAAATAGGAAAGAGGAAAAAAAAGTTGGAAAGACCGAGACCTTTTTTCATTCTTTTCCTCCTTCGTTTTTCTGGCTCATTTTTACTTATCGCCTTGCCTCATAAATCTAATCTACTTCACCAGCCTGGAAAAAAGTAAGTGAGTACGAAGACATACTCTCTCTCCTCTTTATAAAAAATAATAATATAGTACAGCCCGCTAATATCATATCCTCTTAAAGAAAAGCCTAGAGGCTCTTTTTTCTTCAGTGACTACTACTCCGGGAAAAAAAGTTGGAAGAGACATAAAAACGTACAAATAAGGAGGTAAAGTATAAAAAAGGAGTTGGGATTTCAACATTTTTACGTATGGTATCCCGCTTCTCCTCTCCTTGGCATGACTCGATGCGTGCACAAGACAAATAAATTTTCACACACAGAACGAGAATTTGTTCGGGATTCGTGGTGTATAAAGCCACTTCATGCATGTCTTCAAGCTAACATTCTTTCTCTGTGTTTGTACCATTATTTTTATCCGTTTCAGTGATACAACGCACATAATATATCACTTATTGCTAGCCACCAACCCCTATCCTATGCTCCTTTCCTTGTGAGGGAGTGAAGTTACATTGTGAAAGCATGTATCATTTGTAGTTGCCAGCGTCTGGCGTGTTACCTCAGCTTTGAGAGGTGAACTATGACTTTCACCCCTTTGGCAAATCATGGCCCATGTGCTTTGTTATCTTGAAGATGTTGCATGTTCCTCCAGCGAAACGATATGTAATGAGGGTGGGAATGGCTCAGTTGCATCGATTTCCTTGAGAAAAAGAGTAAATCAAGGTGGCATGCTCCCATTCCCAGGAAAGAAGTTGAAAGTTTCCCCTAGTTCAACTTTGTGCTTTTCCGGGTGCATTTTAATAATCCTGATGAAATCAATGAGACTGGCTGGTAGTGGCAGCTATACGAAACGAATCATTCCCATTTATACTAAATGCCTACCTGCCTACTTCCATTAGAGCGATTTGGTCAATACACCCATTATGTTTATTAATAGGAGAATGTTTCCCCAAACATTTAGTTTCTATTCGGCTAGCCAAGAAATCAAAGAACCGGGAAATCAAGTTTCCTTTCTGGTCAAGAATATTAAATTGAATAAGATTAAACATTCTCACCATCAAGGAGAAACTTTTGTAGTGGATGGTAAAGTGCGAGCCTTGATAAATGAGCTTTGTTCACACCAGAAAGTTTTGCGTGCAGTAGGGCAGTATCCTAAAATAGAAATAGTGCGAGAATTGAATGTTTGGCTAATGATTTCCATCTTGAAACTGCCCTTGAATAATTCAATAAAGCGTATATATACTTTCCCCGCTCTATCAATTAAGCTAAAAGAATATCCAGGTAATTTGTTCGGTGAAGAAAAGAAGTGCAACGCATTGCTCAATACAGTGTTAATCCAGTGTTACCGCTGCTGGGGCGTAAATCTGGGGAATTCGTATGCGTAAGCAGTATTGTTACCCATCACATCCCATTATGCTGATTTACTGG
>JAHZMY010003784.1:0-11674 GCA_027743915.1 Seira sanloemensis
GCTGGAATATGAAAAAAGTTTAATCAAAAATGTTTCCCAGAATCTACATTTGTTCCGGAAAACTATGTTACTATAAAATACGATAATTGCTAAAAGCCAGTGTGGTAGGGCTTGGAAACTACTGACCGAGCTCATCCCCAAACAGTTTGCTGGAACGAATGATTATTTTTATAAGTAAATCCACCATCATCAACAACTGCGTATAAGGTAGTCATGAATTTAAAAAAAGTATATTAGAAACACTTTCAACTTGCCTCCTGCTTTCCCATTAGTATTATTCAAATTTCTAATGACGTATGAATGTCGTCCTTGACCAATTATTCTTATAAATTTTATAATAATTAGCTGATTCAGTTTAGCCAGACTGAATGTGTCCAAGTTATCACAATTACCTCAAAGTGATAACAAGTGTTGATCATATGCAGAAGCATGAACTGATCCATTTTATACATATTTAAGGCTACTTAAAACTGTTTGAATCGCTGCACTATCTATTCCAGTACCGGACATAAGGGAATAGGAATTAGCATCATAGTGATACTACACTAATTAATTTCTAAACTTTATGAGAGTAACAGGGTGAACTATGTACCTTGTCACACCATGTTAACATTGTATAAATTGTCTTTCTACGTATTTGTCTAGGTTCTTTGTGTCTCTGTAGGACCTTTGGATCTTTAGAATTAAGGATCTTTGCACACCTAAATGCGCATATTCTCTCGAATTCGAATATCGTAATCTAATTGTAAAAGGTATAAAAATCATGGCACGTAAAAAGTAACCAAAAGTTTGCCAACTATTCTCACAATCAGTTAAAAAATATGCTGTTAAAGAGACAGTTTTTTAAATCCTGCACTACCCGTGAATATATCAGATCTTAACTTTCTTAACTTAAGTTAAATTAACTCTCGTAAAATCTATTCTGCAACTGGAATCCGATGCACGTTGTCACCAGAGATCACAGCTTCCATTTGATTTTTGCGAGGACGGACTGAAAGCATCCAGACTCATTGGGAATGGTAATCCATGGATTTCTGTATTCGGTAAAATGTGAAACAAAATTATTAATCCCTTGGGTTATGGTGGTATATTTTTGTAACAAAAGTGATTATTTGTGTCATAAAAGCTTACAAGTAACTCCCGCCTGCACTTTTATTATACTATTTGGTTGGACTGGTGCCATCCGGAGCTGGCCAACAAACTCTGCAAAGTCAAGCAAAGGTCCTGCCATGTTATCCGTAAGAAATAAAATTTTCTCACGCCTGAAAGAAACAAAATGATATCACAAAATTAGGTTTGTCATTTCAAGAATAAGGCAATAGCAAATCTATATGCATACTAAATAGCCTTTGTTTTGTAAAACCCCTTTCACCAGACAATATATGCTTTGATAGAGGAATGTACAATTTTAACAATTTTCAACTTAACATTTAAAATGCAAAAGCGATTATGGAAATGAACTTCTTTTGGTGTAAATTGTTTAGCAAATACAATTAAATTTGCTTTTAATTACCTTAAAACTTTCGGACCATCGCTTCATTAGGAAGGATAGAGACGTCATTCTGCAGTTATTCTGCTTTGTGATACGCTTTGCCCAATTCATCCGCTGAAACTTTAATTCAATTAAAATTTCTTAAGTCTCTCAGAAAAGGAAAGAAAGTCTTGGTGAAATTTATTATTTATGTTTTAAAAAATACGTCAAATTACCTACTAAAGGTGTGTAGAGCACAATTGTACTCTCCTTCAAATTAAAATAATGTCTTCACAGCACATGTCAAAACTGAACCAAAAGTTTTGCTGTGGTGTGTGGTTTTACTGACACAAGCTCAATAAACTCTTTTTAAATGCCTTTAAAGATTATGGCTAACTTGTCTGATTTTATTTGCTTTTACAATCTAAAGTAACTATTTAAAGGAATAAAAATACTGAACAAAAAACTAGAAAATCGATGGTGCTCCGTCAACTAATGCTGGAATACTAAAATGTCTCGCGAGTCAGAAACTTTTTTTTATTTTGTACCACACGACTCTCATAAATTTAACTTTTGTCCGTTGGAAGGAAGGTCCTTGGAGGCTGTAGGAAAAAAGATTTCTTAGACATTGGATGAATTGGTAGAGCCTCATCCTGTGACAAATATAATTTTTTCTCTTTTCTTTGCAGCCCAAAAAATATGGGTTTTTTATCCTTTCATGGTAGCTGCACGATAAAGGATTTCATCTGTGCTGCTGCATTCGTAATGTGGTGGTAAAGAGTCAGAGGGCTTATTTCTGTGAACCTTTTTTCTTTGTTCTGTCTTTAGCTTCTGCATTGAAGTTCACATGATATGTACCTGGAATACGTGGAAATGGAAATTACAAAAGGTCTCATGATTTTGGTCTGAGCCGATTTTCGTAGATTAGTTTTTACTATATGCATATGGTTTTTTTAGATCATCATTTGTGTCAGATTTCTAATTTTGCCAGATACTATTCGGAGTTTATGCTCTCGTCGTTTATGTAGGTAGAGGGAATTAACCCACAAATACTGGAAATAATCAGCTTGTTCCTTAGAGCAACCTAGAATAGAAAAGTGTGTTATTTTTCTACCATCCTAAATCCCAGGTATTTTAAAACATTTATGAAAAGCCCATCAATTTTATGATTTCTGGGTACTTACTATTCCAAAGTACTTTAGATATGCATGTCATTCAATGCGTTACTAAATAATTTTGTATTCTTAGACCTACTACCACCAGCAACACCACATACGCTAAAAAATTATGACCGAGAACTTTATTGGGCCATCAATGCAATCAATAAAATATAAATGCAAGGTTATTGATAGCTCTGGCAGATTCCGATTTTCAAAGTAAGATTTTATTCAACATCAAAATTGCATTGCTTCCAAATTCAGCTTTTTGTATTTTATAGAATGTATCTATTGTCTTCAAAACAGCTCATCCGATGAAGGTTTTTTGCTGGGGTGATGTGAATTGGCTGACATAATGGTCAGTTATGAAGAGATATGTTTTACATGTACAATTATCATTTTAAAAATGTTTTTAAGAGTTACAGTGCCAAACAGCTTTCTAATGTGCGACATTAGGATTGACCATATTTCTTGCTTTGGCCTTTTCAGGTCGAAACCCACCCCGATTGCATGCGAATCACCGACATTGGAATTGGAACTATTCTTTGAAATTAAGCGTTAGTAAACGTCTGCAAAACTTTTGTCGTATGAATTCTGTACCTTCTAACATCAGGAGTTTCCTTCCGCCTATTTTAACAGTTTGCGCTGAAAGCCTCAACATCTCCAAGTCCCTCCCACTTATCCTGGCTTCAACTAAGAAAATGATTAAACTTAATAAAATAAACGCTGCCCACAATATCATCACCGCTGACATTTTCCTAATCTCCACTCGATCGCTTCTATCAAGCTCTACTCTTCCATCCAAAAACATCATGTCCAGTTTTAAGTGCGCAAATACTACCCTAGTAGACCATTCGTCAAACTTTTCCGCTAGTCCACTTTCCCGTATTCTCATGACAGTTAGTTGAACCCAGTATCGGTTTACAATATAAAAGTACCAATTTGTACATCGCTGATCAACTCCTTCTGGTACGCTATGGCATACCACATCATTGTCCACCGCCGAAGAATGCTTCTTCACCTTCGCCATCTCCATCTTGGCGTCTAATGAACCTACAAACATGGCAAACTTTCCGCTATTAAACTGCGTGGCCATGTTGACCCGCGAGGTGTTGAAAATGGGATGAAAGCTCCGGTTAAGGAAATGAGACCACCCTCGTATTTCAAACACTGTACTATATTTTACTTCCGGTGGGACATTAGTAATCAGTGGAATCCACATGATCTTCAAACCATGCATGAGAACCTCCCCGATAGTATCGTAAGCCTTCGGTAATGGACTCAAAACAAAGAGACTGATCACACCGTTCTCATACAACCCACCCACGAACATTCCCACAAAGCAGGCGACCACATAAAACTTTCTCCTTTTCGCATGGTTTAAAACGGAAGGCGAGTTTTTCAGAAGAATGCCGACAATAAAAAACGTCTCCTCAATCATTTTTGCTCCGGTCAACTTAGCTAGCACTATGGTAGTCGCGAAGAGAAACCCAAGGACTAGTAGCCATACATCGGGGTCTAACGGTATTATCCAAGTTGAAGACTGCACTGAATCATCAGCGTCTATTGTTGTTTTCGAACAGTAAACCAGTCGCTCTGATAACTGCTGGCCGAAAACAAGTCCACTAAATCGAAACAAGGGATCCAACGAATACTCTACAACTTCAACGGGACTTAGGAAATACTGTCCGTTCATGGAGGTATCGACTAAACGTCGCTCGGCCGGATCAGCAATGTGATAAATTGTGGCTGAGAAATTATGAGCCCGGATAAGGTAAAGAGTGGCCATTATATTGTAGTTGCATAGGAATGACATATTTGAGTGTCGAAAAAGGCGAAGGCATGCGAAACGGTCGTTTCGGTAGACGTGTAGGTACGCAGGATATCTACTGAATGCTAGTGTCTGTATCCGACGACCATTTGCACTCCGAAACAACTGTCGGTGTACTTCTGGTGGCGACAAGAGAATCTGCTGGAACATGGTGTAGCTTAGATTCATATGTTCCCTGTGATTGCAGTACCCATTGCAGATTAGGGATAAGGTCTCAGAACCTTTTGGCCATGCTCGCTGGACGTGTATCAGAATCTTGATTGCTGGTAAGTTTCGGACATAATTGTTAAAATAAAACTCGGTGACACGCCCTGCTTGGAGTTCGGTCGACTCAAACTCGTAGATGAGAATTGCTACGGTTGACGGATACAAGCCAAATTTACCTAATGTACTCATGGTTTGAGGTTGTCCAATCTGAAATACTGAAAGAATGTCGGATTCCCGAACGTAGAAATAACTGAATAAAATGTTGTAAGGTTGAGTAAATTTGGTGTGAATAGCCTCGAGATTTCTGTGTTTTTCATGATTTGCGCTGAATACCATTTGTCGTATGTATTGAGGTCCAACGTGGGAATACAAAAGGGTGTTTGGACTCATGGAGTAGAATAAGAATGAATACTGTTCGGAATGTAGGGTTGGAATTATTGCTTCCATGTAGTTTTCCAAGATGGTATAAGGTACATTATTTTCGGGTATGGTTGTGCAGAGACAAGGCTCAGAGTACATAAAAGTCGCAAAAATAATTTGCAGAAACATTGTTTTCGCTCTACGGTATGCAAAAAACAAAGGTATCTTAATTTTTTACGCTCTTTCAAAGGGTTCCAAGGTTTTGCCACTTTGTTTCTGGATTTAGATCTTCTGTTGGCTGCGAACGTATCGAATTGCGGAAAATGTGTTTTCTACAAAATGTCAAGCATTTAAAACTCATATTTGAAACTGAACAATTGTAAGGTTTTTTAAGAAAATTAATATGTTACATATTTAATGTTTTATTTCGATCATGTAAAGAAAATTTGGTTTGCTATCATGTTATGGCTTTACACAGGTTGACATTTGGGCTACATGTTTTACTTTTTATAAGGTTCATTCCCTTCGTTTTCTACACGTGCCAATCAGACAAATAGCTAAATGCTCTACGCCCATAGGTAAGCAACCTAAATTGAGCAATGTTTTTCAAGCGTGGAATGCTTTTAAACTAAATTGCCAAGTTAAATACAAGTTAGTAATGAGACAACCAACAATTTGTTTACACAGACAAAGCCAGAACAGAAAAAAATCCTCATCAGTAAAATTACTTTACTTTTCGATGTGAAAGGTTTTGAGTTGGCTTTTACTATGGCAATCAATAAGGATTTATAAAAGCTACTCGCGAAAACAAAGCTTGTTTGAACTACGAATATTATCGGAACATTTCACCATAGCAGCGTATCTAATGCTCTAAATTTTAATTTTTTGAGCTACCAGTTTATAGAAAAGGCATGTATAGTGCAGCATGAAATAATCGAACTTTGATAAAATGCCAAATACTTACAACAGAAACGTCAAAAATATACCTAATAATACATATATAGGGTGTTTCAAAGGTTTCGCTCTACCATTTAAATACGTACATCGTACGTAAACCTTTGGAAACTGAGATTCAAAATCCTTGCTTACAAAATGGTAGAGCGAGATCTTTGAAACACCCTGTACACACAAATTTGATTTTGATTTATTCGCGTGTTCATCCACATCAACCAAAACGGCTGTTCTCCCAATAGGAACACAAGCCATACAATTACAGCCTAATGTTATTCCGACAACCATGGACAACAAATGAATGTCACATCTTTCAAATGATTTTTAATGATACATTCCATGCACTTTTTTGACAAAGCGCGGTAACGCTAATATGCTTGTGTAACTTGCGTATGTGGAGACTATTGCTATGTATCTAATTAAACTAATCGTGGTATGAAGAGCATCTTTATTACTTTTTGCTTCGTGAAACTTTGGGATAATAAATTTGCGCATGATTTTCTCGTGCACTGAAAATATATTTCTATATCATAATTTCTTAAAAGTTTATTTGAGTTAAAAATTACAAAATATATTATTAGCAGTTACTTAACATCCGGGCTGATCTTCGCCGCATACATAGTTCTTGTCACATATTTGGTATTCCCTGTTGAACCATTCCCCCTCGGGGCACTCTAAATGAAATCGTTCCCCAAAGCTACACAAAAAGAATTTGGAGCAGTCTGCCGGGTCGTGACTCAGTTGGTAGTCTGTTTCAGACAGGCACTTTAAGCAGGTCCCTTAATACAAAACAAAAGTTCAATTTATTAACCAATTTTGAGTTATTTCCTAATTAGTCATTAAGCAAAACTTACAGATACAGGCGGGTTCCTGTCCAACCCACTCTGCCTTATCTTCTCCGACAACTTCCATGCACCTCATCTGGGCGTCTCCGATAACATCATATTCGTCCTTGCACACGTAGGTGGCCACCGAACCATTCAAGTAGCCTTCAACATCCACCCTACCATGCTCAATTGGGGCAAGTTGACCGCACATCAAAATTTTCTCTTCGAGCTCCTCCTTGAGCTCCTCAAACTGCTCTTCTTCGTCAACAGTCTCCTCCACAAGTTCCAACTCACCGGTGCCAACATACTCGTAATAGCATGCTAAACTAGTTCCGCAAATACGTCTGATTTCTTCTGGCATAGTTGCCGGGTCGGGGTATTCCAAAATTGGTCCAAACCCTACATTTTGGTGTGACGCCCAGTCCGTGCCATCATCGTAGGTAAAGAAACTGGTGTCTGCAGTTGTCATCCAGGTCAAGCCAAATGCATGATGGAGCAGCGCAAGATTTTGTAAATTTGCCGCGGTGGGTGATATCACGGTCCCATTGGAGGTTGTCAGGTCATTCTCCCGGTTTCCGTCAAAGTTGCCAAAAACTCCCATGTGGCCTTTTCCCTTGTACCACTGAGCCCCGTTGCCATACAGGTTGAAACGCTCTTGACTTGCAAAGCTCGTCGCCTTGATGGTGAAGCCCTGACGCATTCGAACTTCCACTTGGGTCCCACTCACGGATAAGGTCATGTCACCAAGAGGGATGGGTTCAGCCGAGGAGATTTGTATTGGAAGTCCGTTGTATAGAATTTCCAAAATACGGTTTCTATGCTGTAGTTGAACTGTTGTGTTGCCCTCCCTCAATGCGACTGCGGTGTAGTAAGTCACTAGGCCGCCAGGGGTGATTGGCGCCATTCTTCCCTGAACGCCAAAGTTATCGGTGGTTGACCCATTGGCTCCTGTGATTAGCCAAAACTCGCCAAAACCCATAAAGTCGTATCTGACTCCATCGAAAGTATTCATGTGAGGATCCACAGTGCCATAGCAAGGGTCATCCGGACCTGGATAATTGTGGCCGGTATCGATTGGCCGCCTGTCGTGGAAGGCTTCGCACAGTCCGGCGTCGTCGGTTTGAAGACAGCAGACAATGTATGGCCAGATGTCACTGAGGTAGTTGTCCATGTAGGATGTATCCTTGCTGACAAAGTGGATCCAGCCAGCGGCGGCAGGCGACCTTGTTGCAAGCTCATTACTTGAGACTTTGTACGAACAGGTTTGAGCGTGGCCGGAAACGGTTGGAACCCGTTGGTAGAAGAGCTCATGGCCCGCGAGGGCGCCATTAGCCATCTTCACTATCTGCGAGTTGTACTCCACCTTGACAAACTCGGGATCGATTTTGGCTTTGCAGTGGCAGTTGGGACACGCCACAATTTCCTCGTCGGCTGGTGGACCCGTTGCTGTCTGAAGCCATTCGCCGCAAAGATTTCTTGCAAAATCCGGCGTCTTGCCGAGTGCCGGGGTTATCAGCTCAGATGACAGATACACGTCGGTATCCGTAGCAATTCTTCTTATGACGTAGAAATAAGGATAGTTTAGGTTTTTAATATTATCAACCACCGTTGTTGACAGCGTTATCCGTTTTCTTCCTTCATTGGTCCCAACGACTTGGCTGACGCCAGTGGGAACGAATGTGTTAGTCCCGAGCTCGGAAACAAACATTGTCATGGACAACATGTATGTGGCGCCAGCTCCGTACTCGGCATCGAAGTAGGCCTGGCTCCAAACGAATTCGACTTCGTTAGTGTCCCAGAACTCGGTCACTTGGAGCTCGTTTTTCAACGGCGCGGGAGTCAGAAAAAAGATTCCAGAATTTAAAGCCTGCTTTAAGGGACTGGCCTTTTCCACCACCGCAACTTCCAATTGACCAGAGGTCACCTTTGGAGGAAGCCTGCATGTAACGCTGTCCTTATTTTGGGAGATGGTTGGTTCAACAATGATTGTCTCTCGACCATCAGGAAATGTGATGTGGCATTCTAACGTCACGTTTCCTGTCGGTGTGCTAGCAAAGGTCACGCGAGCCCCACCGAGCGCGTATGGAATTGTCTTGATTTGGGCGTTGGCACTGAGCACCCAAATCAACGCGGAAAATAAGACGAGAGCTTTCATGTTTACAATATTTTTTTAAAGAATTAGCGAGCTTTGGGTGCCTCTGATTAGTTACTGAAATGCCAGAAATATTTTCGGCCGTATTTATTGGCTGCGACGAGACAAGTCAAAATTGTTTTTGTGCAGTTTGCGTCTGGTGCATCAGTTATCTAATAAAAATGATCTCATGATGACCAAAATTCTGTGAATTGTTTGTATTTAAAAACACAGTGTAAAGTTTCACGAAGATATTGATTGACTTGCAGGGAGATTAATGTTGGCAAACAACGCTGAATTTCCATGAAATAGATAGCACTAAACCTGATTATTTGACGCTTTTTCATTGAAGAACTTTTCAAGTGCTTTGTAACAGTCTTTTTAATTTGCGCTTGTTGTTTTCAAGCTGAAACATGGGAAAACACAATGGTTTGACACTGACCTTGTATGCAGGCACTCTTATTTTTCTTTTTCTAAATTGTCAAATACGTAGAGTAGCCCCATTTCCAACAAATGAATCAGACTCAATTTTTATTTTGGCTCATTTTAATTTTTATTTAAGTTCTTTCTGTCAGTAAATATGGCCGAGGTTTCAAAACCAGCAATGACAATTTGTGTATGAAAAATGCTGTCATATTTGGGAGTGTAGACACACCTACCTATTTTATCCGTTAATGACATATGTAATAGCTTTGCAGAAGTTGTTAGTTGCAGGTAGTTTCATGACGTGTAATAGAGGAAAGACACATCATGAACACAAAATGTCGAATAAATACGTCATGTTAAAGTACGGCTTCCGCAAGGTTTTTAGAACATGGAATGGAGAATGAATGCAGTAATCACAAATTATCTACTTGTCCAAAGACGATTCACGCCGTAAACGGGCCTCCATTATATACGACAGAAGAAATAGCTTCACGTTCCAAAATTGATTTCAAATCAGTAGGAGGATCAGTTATAAGTTTTTATTAAAAATGTTTGAGGAAACAGGTACTCGTTTACAGTAAAATTGTAGCTGTTAGTTTTGAATATGGCGTAATTATGTATATGCATTATTAAGCTATGTATGTATTTAACATTTTGAAAGTCAGTCAAATACGCATAGGAACTCATGACTAGCATCCAGGTTGATCTTCACCGCACTCATAGTTTTTGTCGCACACTTGAAATTCCCTGTTAAACCCTTCTCCGTCCGGACAATCGAGGCGGAACCTTTCTCCAAAGCTACACAAAAAGAATTTGGTACAATCAGCCGGGTCGTGAGTAAGCACATACTCTGTGTCTTCCAGACATATTGTGCAAGTCCCTTTAAATAAAAAACCAGAGTCTGTAATCATTCATACTCAATTTCAAATTAGTTGGGGCAATTTGAATTAGACTTACAGATACAAGTCGGCATGACGCCAGTCCACTCTGCTCTATCCTCACCCTCAACCTGGCTGCATGTCCTTTTATTACTTCCTTCAATATCATATTCCTCATTGCAGACATAAGTCGCAACCGATCCATTCAGATATCCTTCGACATCAATCCTTCCATTTGGAATGGCGCCAATGTGCCCACACATGATAATCTTCTCTTCCAACTCTTCCTTCAGCTCGTCGTGCTGCGCCTCTTCACCAGCCGCCTGCTCGGCGTCACCAAGCTCACCCGTGCCAATGTACTCGTAGTAGCAAGCCAAGCTCTCTCCGCAAATGCGCCTCACTTCCTCCGGCATATCGGCTGGGTTGGGATAGGCGTCAATCGGGCCGAAACTCACGTCTTGGTGTGACTCCCAGTCAGCGCCATCGAAGTAAGTGAAAAAACTTGTATCGGCTGTGGTTTGCCATGGAAGCCCGAATTCCTGATGGAGGAGAGGTAGATTTTGGAGATTAAGAGCCACCGGAGGGATAATGGTGCCGTTGCGAGTCGTCAAATCGTTCTCTCTGTCGCCATCGTAGTTGCCGAAAATTCCCATGTAGCCTTGACCCTTGTTAACTTGAGCGGCGTTTCCATATAAGTTAAAGTGGTCGGAGGTTGTATAACTCGTTGCTTTGATTGTAAATCCGCTACGAAGCCTGACTTCCACGTCGACGCCAGCCACCTTCAAATTAACGTCGCCGAGGGGGATGGTCTGGGCCGTGGAGATTTGGATTGGAGTACCGTTGTAGAGAATCTCTAACTTTCCGTTGCGGTGATGAATTTGAATTGTGGTGTTGCCTTCGCGCATGGCGACTGCCCTGTAGTATGTGACCTTGGCAGCTGGATTTAGTGGGGCCATTCTTCCCTGAACTCCAAAGTTCCCTGAAGTGTCGCCATTGGGACCTGTGATGAGCCAGAACTCGCCAAAACCCATGAAATCATACCTGACGCCGTCGAAGGTGTTCATGTGTGGATCTCCGGTGCCATAGCAAGGGTCATCGGGGCCGGGATAGTCGTGCCCAGTGTCAATCGGTCTTTTCTCGTGGAAGGCTGTACAAAACTCTGCGCTCTTGGTTTGAAGACAGCAGACAATGTACGGCCAAATGTCGCTAAGATAGTTGTCAATGTAAGAGTTATCCTTGCTGACATAATGAATCCAGCCGGCGACGGCAGGTGACCTTGTCGCGAGCTCATTGGTGGCCACCTTATAAGAGCAAGTTTGGGCATGGCCGTTGGCGGTTGGGACTCGCTGGTAGAAGAGCTCGTGTCCAGCGAGCTCACCGTTTGCCAGCTGAACAATCTGTGGGACGTAGTCGACCTGGACGAACTCTGGATCTA